>CANNZV010001764.1:0-130453 GCA_947561585.1 Caprella mutica | reverse complement strand
GTACATCATCACAGTGACTCTTTTCTCTGATAGTACATCATCACAGTGACTCTTTTCTCTGATAATACATCATCACAGTCACTCTTTTCTCTGATAGTACATCATCACAGTGACTTTTTTCTCTGACAGTACATCATCACAGTGACTATATTTCCTAATAGTACATCATCACAGTGACTCTTTTCTCTGATAGTACATCATTACAGTGACTCTTTTCTCTGATAGTACATCATCACAGTGACTCTTTTCTCTGATAGTACATCATCACAGTGACTCTTTTCTCTGATAGTACATCATCACAGTGACTATATTTCCTAATAGTACATCATCACAGTGACTATATTCCCTACTGGTACCTCTTTGATAAAACTGAAAAAATTGTAAAATCTTATACTGCTGCAAATTTTAATCTTCAAAGGTATTTCGTTATAGATCTGATCCTATTAAATAAAATAAAATTCCCGCAGATCATTGCACAGTTCTATATCTCTGTCCAATCTCTCAATTAATTATCGTCATCATTTGATCTCGAGACGCTCTCTAGCGGAGACAATTCTCCGAGCAGGGGATTGTCTCTGTAATGGGTGGTATTTCCGTTACAGAAATGGCTCATTCTTTGCCTCAAGTATAAGACTTCTAGATAAAAAGAAACATCAAAGGAGATATGGATTATCCTGGTGTCTGTACTGAAAGTAGGACTTTTACTTGAACGAAAATATGTGTTGAAGTGTTGATGTGTTTAGATAGGCAGACAAATATGTATAATGATGCCTGTAGGAACTGTAGATGATGAGGCCTGTAGACACTGTAGATGATGAGGCCTGTAGACACTGTAGATGGTGAGTCCTGTAGACACTGTAGATGATAAGGCCTGTAGACACTGTAGATGATGAGGCCTGTAGACACTGTAGATGGTGAGACCTGTAGACACTGTAGATGATGAGGCCTGTAGACACTGTAGATGGTGAGACCTGTAAACACTGTAAATGATGATGCCTGTAGACACTGTAGATGATGAAGTCTGTAGATACTGTAGATGATGAGGCCTGTAGACACTGTAGATGATGAGGCCTGTAGACACTGTCGATGATGATGCTTGTAGAGTGTAGACACTGTAGATGATGAAGCCTGTAGACACTGTAGATGGTGAGGCCTGTAGATACTGTAGATGGTGAGGCCTGTAGAGTGTAGACACTGTAGATGATGAGGCCTGTAGACACTGTAGATGGTGAGGCCTGTAGATACTGTAGATGGTGAGGCCTGTAGAGTGTAGACACTGCAGATGGTGAGGCCTGTAGACACTGCAGATGATGTGGCCTGTAGAAACTGCAGATGATGTGGCCTGTAGACACTGAAGATTGTGAAGCCTGTAGACACTGTAGATGGTGAGGCCTGTAGAAACTGTAGATGGTGAAGCCTGTAGACACTGTAGATAGTGAGGCCTGTAGACACTGTAGATGGTGAGGCCTGTTAACACTGTAGATGGTGAGGCCTGTAGACACAGTAGATGATGAGGCCTGTAGACACTGTAGATGATGAGGCCTGAAGACATTGTAGATGGCGAGGCCTGTAGACACTGTAGATGGTGAAGCCTGTAGTCACTGTAGATGATGAGGCCTGTAGACACTGTAGATGGTGAGGCCTGTAGACACTGTAGATGGTGAGGCCTGTAGACACAGTAGAAGATTAGGCCTGTAGACACTGCAGATGATGAGGCCTATAGACACTGTAGATGATGAGGCCTGTAGACACTGTAGATGATGAGGTCTGTAGACATTGTAGATGATGAGGCCTGTAGACACTGTAGACGATGAGGCCTGTAGACACTGTAGATGATGAGGCCTGTAGACACTGTAGATGGTGAGGTCTGTTGACACTGTAGATGGCGAGGCCTGTAGACACAGTAGATTATGAGGGCTGTAAACACTGTAGACGATGAGGCCTGTAGACACTGTAGATGATGAGAATTGTAGGCACTGTTGATGATGAGGCCTGTAGTCACTGTAGATGATGAGACCTGTAGACACTGTAGATGATGAGACCTGTAGACACTGTAGATGATGAAGCCTGTAGACACTATAGATGGTGAGGCCTGTAGACATTGTAGATGGTGAGGTCTGTTGACACTGTAGATGGCGAGGCCTGTAGACACAGTAGATTATGAGGGCTGTAAACACTGTAGACGATGAGGCCTGTAGACACTGTAGATGATGAGAATTGTAGGCACTGTTGATGATGAGGCCTGTAGTCACTGTAGATGATGAGGCCTGTAGACACTGTAGATGGTGAGGCCTGTAGACACTGTAGATGGTGAGGCCTGTAGACACAGTAGAAGATTAGGCCTGTAGACACTGCAGATGATGAGGCCTATAGACACTGTAGATGAAGAGGCCTGTAGACACTGTAGATGATGAGGTCTGTAGACATTGTAGATGAAGAGGCCTGTAGACACTGTAGATGGTGAAGCCTGTAGACACTGTAGATGGTGAGGCCTGTAGACACTGTAGATGATGAGGCCTGTAGACACTGTAGATGATGAGGCCTGTAGACACTGTAGATGATGAGGTCTGTAGACATTGTAGATGATGAGGCCTGTAGACACTGTAGATGATGAGACCTGTAGACACTGTAGATGATGAAGCCTGTAGACACTGTAGATGATGAAGCCTGTAGACACTATAGATGGTGAGGCCTGTAGACACTGCAGATGATGAGACCTGTAGACACTGTAGATGATGAAGCCTGTAGACACTGTAGATGATGAGGCCTGTAGACACTGTAGATGATGAGGCCTGTAGACACTGTAGATGATGAGGTCTGTAGACACTGTAGATGATGAAGCCTGTAGACACTGTAGATGATGAGGTCTGTTGACACTGTAGATGGTGAGGTCTGTTGACACTGTAGATGGCGAGGCCTGTAGACACAGTAGATGATGAAGCCTGTAGACACTGTAGATGGTGAGGCCTGTAGACACTGTAGATGGTGAGGCCTGTAGACACTGTAGATGGTGAGGTCTGTTGACACTGTAGATGGTGAGGTCTGTTGACACTGTAGATGGTGAGGCCTGTAGGCACTGTAGATGGTGAGGCCTGTAGGCACTGTAGATGATGAGGCCTGTAGACACTGTAGTTAATGAGGCCTATGAACTATTACATAAACTGTATATTGTAAAATTGCATCGTGGCTCTAATGCATCATTGTACATGCAGATGCTATTTAATATTTTGTGTTAGTCATGTACGGCAAGCATAAATTAAAATAACAGTTACGATATTTCCAAACGAACTAAAGGAAATGGCTGAGTGGTTTGTTATTTGGTCATACATGACCTTTAGAAATGTATGATAAGTATTCGCTATAGCAATATTGAATTATAAACAGTACAGTACATTATATCAGAGTATTTAACAAAGAGTATAGTGAAAAAAAAAAAAAAAAAAAAATGTAGAAAGGAAAATAAATAAATTCAAGCCCATTCGAAGTTCGTTATGAACTTTTTGGGCACTTATTCTATTATATTTCTGTTAATTTACATAGTTATTTCAGGTGTTAACTTTTAGCTATGATTAATATTGAAAAGAAAATATATGATTTAACGATATAAATGGTCACCACTAACATCAAATAAATGATCACCACTAACATCAAATAAATGATCACCACTAACATCAAATAAATGATCACCACTAACATCAAATAAATGATCACCACTAACATCAAATAAATGATCACCACTAACATCAAATAAGTGATCACCACTAACATCAAATAAGTGATCACCACTAACACCAAATAAATGATCACCACTAACATCAAATAAATGGTTACCACTAACATCAAATAAATGATCACCACTAATATCAAATAAATGATCACCACTAACATCAAATAAATGATCACCACTAACATCAAATAAATGATCACCACTAACATCAAATAAATGATCACCACTAACATCAAATAAATGGTTACCACTAACATCAAATAAATGATCACCTGTAACATCAAATAAATGATCACTGTTTAACATCAAATAGATGATCACTGATTAACATCAAATAGATGATCCCCACTAACATCAAATAAATGATCACTGTTTAACATCAAATAGATGATCACTGTTTAACATCAAATAGATGATCACCACTAACATCAAATAAGTGATCACCACTAACACCAAATAAATGATCACCACTAACATCAAATAAATGATCACCACTAACATCAAATAAATGATCACTGTTTAACATCAAATAGATGATCACTGATTAACATCAAATAAATGATCACCACTAACATCAAATAAATGATCACTGTTTAACATCAAGCCTCACTGTTAGTGGTGATCATCAAATAGATGATCACCACTAACATCAAATAAGTGATCACCACTAACACCAAATAAATGATCACCACTAACATCAAATAAATGATCACCACTAACATCAAATAAATGATCACCACTAACATCAAAAAAATGATCACCACTAACATCAAATAAATGATCACCGCTAACATCAAATAAATGATCACTGTTTAACATCAAATAAATGATCACTGTTTAACATCAAATAAATGATCAGTAGTGTAGCCATCTCATCTTCTTTTGAAGTCTTTTAGAATTTCCAGGACAATAAGGGATTTCCAGTGCGGGCGGAAAATTCCCTTCACACATTCTCCAAATGATTTGCCGGTCTATTTAGACCGAAGAGAAAGAATGCGAGTGGAGTTTCGAAGCGGAACTGCCAGCAATGTTGCCGTTTGTTCCATCATAATCACACCATTGTACCTAATGCAAATAATTGTCCACATTATTCCTACTGGAAACTGTGTTCTAAACGGTAACATATGAATGGGAAGAATATGAAATAAAATGGATGAGTAAACGGTAACATATGAGTGGGAAGAATATGATATAAAATGGATGAGTAAACGGTAACATATGAGTGGGAAGAATATGATATAAAATGGATGAGTAAACGGTAACATATGAATGGGAAGAATATGATATAAAATGGATGAGTAAACGGTAACATATGAGTGGGAAGAATATGATATAAAATGGATGAGTAAACGGTAACATATGAGTGGGAAGAATATGAAATAAAATGGATGAGTAAACGGTAACATATGAATGGGAAGAATATGATATAAAATGGATGAGTAAACGGTAACATATGAATGGGAAGAATATGATATAAAATGGATGAGTAAACGGTAACATATGAGTGGGAAGAATATGAAATAAAATGGATGAGTAAACGGTAACATATGAATGGGAAGAATATGAAATAAAATGGATGAGTAAACGGTAACATATGAATGGGAAGAATATGAAATAAACTTGGAAGATTGAACGGTAACATACTAATGGATATTTAATATATACTTGTATGAGTAATATTCAATATAAGAAATAGATTTATCACCTAGTTACTCTACTTATCACCTAGTTACTCTACTTATCACCTAGTTACTCGATATACCACCTTTTCACTCAACTTATCGCCTAGTTATTCTATTTATCACCTAGTTACTCTACTTATCACCTATAGTTACTCTACGTGTCAACTAGTAACTCGATATACCACCTAGTTACCCAACTCCACACCTAGTTTCTCGACTCCACACCTAGTTTCTCGACTCCACACCTAGTTTATCTACCAGTCCCTTTAACAGCTAGTGACCATATCTGACAGTTTTTCCACACAACGGAATTTCTTTTCTCTGCTAACGCATGGACTCCAAACTGAGTTGTATGAAGAAATATTGGACAGGTGAGTCTGGTCTGAAACACCTGAGAAAATATAACTACACCTTAGAAAACATGCCTACAGTCTCATACCTAACATACACCTACAGCGGTGTAGATAAAAGTACCTACTCTCTACTCTCATTCCGCCAAAATTCAGACTGGAAAGTTTTCATAGTTAGAATATCAGGAAAAAATTTCTGCTTCAAAAGAAATAAGCTGAAAAAAAAAAAATCCACTTCTATTTAAATTGTTCCTTAAAAGTTTTAGCCAAATACATGTTAAGTGTACATATTCTAATTAACACTGTAGTGATATGGAGACTAATTCCATGTATTCATGCAAGGTGGCGCTACTTAAAGAATTCATTGCAAACGGTACAACATCGTAAAGTGCTCCTCCATTCAGTTCTTGATAGAGTTAATTGTGTTTTACGTTGGTTAACGCCACCTAGCGTGCGGAAAGGTAATTAAAATGGATTTCATAATCTCTAGTGTTTTAATTATTTTCGGTGAGGTAATTTGACTTTGCACCATTAAACTGTATTATCTTTGGTTAAATTCATCAGGTATTTCAATTTTTATATATTCTAAATGGTTTTAGATATCTGAATACAAAATGTGAACACAAATCGAAATTTTGGACAATATGTTTTATTTTTGAATGGACATTTATGATAAAATAAATATTTAAATTCGAAGTTTGGCGCCATCTGTGAGCTGTTACTGCAACTAACGCCATCTTCTTTTTCAAAAGGAGTTTGTTCAGCTGTAATTAATTATACAACTAATAATTACTAATGAAGTGCAGTATCTGTTAATGGAATTTTTAAGTGAACTGGAATAAATGTTAATACAGTTTCTTATACCTTTAATAACAAGCTATAGCTACACCCTTATTAAGCTACCTATATGTATATACTATATACCCTTAAAAAGCTATTTACACACTTAATAAGCTACCTATATACACCCTTAAAACACTACCTACAAAATTAATAAGCTACCTATACCCGTAATAAGCTATCTTTACCCTTAATAAGCTACCTATACCCTTAATAAGCTACCTTTACCCTTAATAAGCGACCTACACACTTAATAAGCTACTTATACCCTTAATAAGCTACTTATACCCTTAATAAGCTACCTACACCTTAATAAGCTACATATACCCTTGATAAGCTACCTATACCCTTAATAAGCTACCTATACACTTAATAAGCTACATACACCTTAATAAGCTACCTATATCCTTAATAAGCTACCTATCTCCTTAATAAGCTACCTATACCCTTAATAAGCTACTTATCTCCTTAATAAGCTACCTATACCCTTAATAAGCTACCTGTCTGAGTGTATCTGTTATAGCGACAGTGGCGCCATAATCTAATAGGAACTGCGGCCATTCCTCACACTAAATCGATAGGTGAAATTGCATATCAATTTTAACTTGTCTTCATATCTCTAGCACTCCGCTGATATTTTACCTCATTATTCTACGTTAAATCATGGAATGAATTCACTAGACCTTTATATCCATGTAAATTGTGTAAGTTTCTTTTCATGGCACTAAAAGTAGGCCGGCAGTAAGCCTGCCTAATTACTGCAATGATATTAACCACATATTATGAATAGTTCTTATGCGATTCTTCGTGAAATAATATTATCCTTTTACACTAGAAGAATTTTAGTATTGTTCAGTAAAAGATTGCTTGTTTAATAGGATATTACATATTTCAAAATAACTGCTATCTGTAGCAAAGGATATTACTACATTACATTTATGATGTATTAACAATTTAGTGTTAACCCGTATATAGGAAATAATGACGTGCAATTGTCTACGTCAGGAGATGTGCCGCGTGTTCTATTAATCACACCCAGCTACAAATTATCTTGTTTATATCAACCATAGACGCTTAATCTTTTTCACCTCTGATCCATTTGGCCGTCACATGTCATACCATCGGTAATTTAAGTGTACTATCGGTAATTTAAGTGTACTTTTGGTAAATTGAGTGTGCTATTGGTAAATTGAGTGTACTAATGGTAAATTGAGTGTACTATTGGTAAATTAAGTGTACTAGATCGGTAAATTAAGTGTTCTGTCGGTAAATTAAGTTTACTGTCGGTAAATTAAGCATACCATCGGTAAATTAAGCGTACCATCGGTAAATTAAGCGTACCATCGGTAAATTAAGCGTACCATCGGTAAATTAAGCGTACCATCGGTAAATTAAGCGTACCATCGGTAAATTAAGCGTACCATCGGTAAATTAAGCGTACCATCGGTAAATTAAGCGTACCATCGGTAATTTAAGTGTACTGTCGGTAAATAAAGCATACCATCGGTAAATTAAGCGTACTATCGGTAAATTAAGTGTACTGTCGGTAAATTAAGCATACCATCGGTAAATTAAGCGTACCATCGGTAAATTAAGCGTACCATCGGTAATTTAAGTGTACTGTCGGTAAATTAAGCATACCATCGGTAAATTAAGCGTACCATCGGTAAATTAAGCGTACCATCGGTAAATTAAGCGTACCATCGGTAAATTAAGCGTACCATCGGTAAATTAAGTGCACTATCAGAAAATTAAGTGTACTATTGGTAAATTAAGTGTAGTATTGGTAAGTTAAGTGTGATATCGATAAATTAAGTGTGCTATAGGTAAATTAAGAGTACTATCGGTAAATTAAGTGTGCTATAAGTAAATTAAGTGTGCTATAGCCTATAGGTAAATTAAGTGAGCTATCGATAAATTAAGTGTACTATCAGCAAATTAAGTGTACTATCGGTAAATTCAGTGTACTATCGGTAAATTAGGTGTGCTATTGTAAATTTAAGTGTACTATCGGTAAATAAGGTGTACTATCGGTAAATTAAGTGTACTATCGGTAAATAAAGTTTACTATCGAAAAATTATGTGTACTATTGTTAAATAAAGTGTACTATCGGTAAATTAAGTGTACTATCGGTAAATAAAGTTTACTATCGGAAAATTATGTGTACTATTGTTAAATAAAGTGTACTATCGGTGAATTAAGTGTAGTATCGGTAAATTAAATATTCAGTAAATAGAATAATAGTTTTGGTGTATTAGAGTATTTTCGAAGCAAAGAAGATGATAAAAAAATTATTGTCTCGAAATGTTAGAATTATAACCATTATAGATTCGAAATGCTAAAATGAATACCATTATATAAGCTAAAATTTATGGTATAAATGATAACCATTTATTAGGTAAATTGCGGCAGAAATTTATTACTAGTAAATAGAGAAATATATAGTTTTGTTTTTCCTTTATTTTCAAATAAATATAATATCTATTGTACTCCATAATATCTATTGTACTCCATAATATCTATTGTACTCCATAACATCTATTGTACTCCATAACATCTACTGTACTCCATAATATCTACTGTACTCCATAATATCTACTGTACTCCATAATATCTACTGTACTCCATGATATCTACTGTACTCCATAATATCTACTGTACTCCATAATATCTACTGTACTCCATAATATCTACTGTACTCCATAATATCTACTGTACTCCATGATATCTACTGTACTCCATAATATCTACTGTACTCTATAATATCTACTGTACTCCATAATATCTACTGTACTCCATAATATCTACTGTACTCCATAATATCTACTGTACTCCCTAATATCTACTGTACTCCATGATATCTACTGTACTCCATGATATCTACTGTACTCCATAATATCTACTGTACTCCATAATATCTACTGTACTCCATAATATCTACTGTACTCCATAATATCTACTGTACTCCATGATATCTACTGTACTCCATAATATCTATTGTAATAAATGATATCTACTGTACTCCATAATATCTACTGTACTCCATGATATCTACTGTACTCCATAATATCTACTGTACTCCATGATATCTACTGTACTCCATAATATCTATTGTAATAAATGATATCTACTGTACTCCATAATATCTACTGTACTCCATGATATCTACTGTACTCCATGATATCTACTGTACTCCATGATATCTACTGTACTCCATGATATCTACTGTACTCCATAATATCTACTGTACTCCATAATATCTACTGTACTCCATAATATCTACTGTACTCCATAATATCTACTGTACTCCATAATATCTACTGTACTCCATAATATCTACTGTACTCCATAATATCTACTGTACTCCATAATATCTACTGTACTCCATAATATCTACTGTACTCCATAACATCTATTGTACTCCATAATAAATAATATTTCTCATCTCTTTCTGGGCAGTAAATGGTTAACATAGGAGATCTGATACCATTCAAACACCCCTAATCGAACTATCATCATAAACACCGACATGGCGTAAATGCCTGTGTTTTAGCACGTCTGCACAGCGACGTCTGTGTTCTTACACATCATACACAGTGTGTTTTTTTTGGTACAAATCATAGGGTAATTTTTTGCAAAGTTTTGATGTTTCGGCATTAGCATTTTGAAGTAATTAAAGGATTAGTTACGAAGTTTTTTCTATATCCTGTTAGGGATATAATGAGTTGGTGTCAAATTTGGTTTGTCGGGGTAATAATAAACTGTGAAATGAACTAATTATTTAATTAATGGTGAATATTAATTAGTATTGCAAATTGGTGCATGATTCAGCGTTTTCTTTATATTCTAATGCTTAGTTATAGTTTAAAAATAATATTAATAAATTGATGTTTTGAAATTGTTTTATAAAATGGGTTTGGAATTTTTTTGAAATGATTTTGTAAATGATTTTTCAAATTTTATCATAAAAATGAAAATAGAAAATGTCCTAGGAAAGAATAAATGAAATAAAACTATGATTGAATTAATATACGATGCGTATTTTTCTTTCAGTGGCGATTGCTTTGATTATTCTATTGTTTCATCACCTCATTCAATTATTGTTTCATCACTCTATTCAATTGTTTCATCACTCTATTCAATTGTTTCATCACTCTATACAATTGTTTCATCACCCTATACAATTGTTTCATCACCCTATACAATTGTTTCATCACCCTATTCAATTGTTTCATCACTCTATTCAATTGTTTCATCACTCTATTCTATTGTTTCATCACTCTATTCTATTGTTTCATCACTCTATTCTATTGTTTCATCACTCTAATCAATTGTTTCATCACTCTATTCAATTGTTTCATCACTCTATTCTATTGTTTCATCACTCTATTCTATTGTTTCATCACTCTATTCAATTGTTTCATCACTCTATTCAATTGTTTCATCACTCTATTCTATTGTTTCATCACTCTATTCTATTGTTTCATCACTCTATTCAATTGTTTCATCACTCTATTCTATTGTTTCATCACTCTATTCTATTGTTTCATCACTCTATTCAATTGTTTCATCACTCTATTCTATTGTTTCATCACTCTATTCAATTGTTTCATCACTCTATTCAATTGTTTCATCACTCTATTCAATTGTTTCATCACCCTATACAATTGTTTCACCACTCTATTCAATTGTTTCATCACTCTATTCAATTGTTTCATCACTCTATTCAATTGTTTCATCACCCTATACAATTGTTTCATCACTCTATCCAATTGTTTCATCACTCTATTCTATTGTTTCATCACTCTATTCAATTGTTTCACCACTCTATTCAATTGTTTCACCACTCTATTCACAACCCCATTCAATTGTTATATATTCACAACCCACCAATTTTAATTCTCTCACCCCATCGTTTAACCCCATAGATAACATCTAACCAATTTACCCAATGAATATATAATGTGCTCTCTATATACTTAGATAGGGTGTTAAGGCATCTCTATATACTTATATAGGGTGTTAAGGCATCATTTCAATCAATTTACCCTCAATCATATAACACGACTAAATTGGTGGTTGTGAACTTTTTCACCCTTTATATGGTTGTCAGAGGGCAAGTCAACCCATATGGTTATTTGACCGAGAAATTTAGATTATTATAAGAATGGAGTCATAAATTATTAATAAATAATATATTGAAAAAAGAAAAGATTCAATTCATTATTTGGTAACTGTCTTTAACTTTTTTTTTATAAAAGACGATATCTTTCCATTAAAAATAAAAATAAATGAACCATATAATGGTATTAATGAAGAATTAATTCTTTTTATTCATGCGATTTTTTATTAACTGGATGATAAATAAAATAACTTATTTTTATTTATTTTGATTTTATAATGAATTTATTTAAAATAGTGAATTTAGATTATATTCAATTTTTTTAACGTTATATTGATATTAAAATTAATTTGTTATGGTTGCATTCATTTTTTAAATAGTTTGTTAAAAAGACGTATCGGTACCACAGGGTTAGTTCCAAGTTATTGTATTGTTCCATGTTTTCGATCATACAAGAAATAATATTTGTTATATATTTCTTCCACACGATCGAAAATGTGGGACCGTCCGATAAATCGGAAACAATCCTAGTCAAATATGAATCTAAATATTTTTTATTTTCATTGTTCTGGTTTCGATATACATTATATTTCTATTATAATGATTTTTTCAAATATCAATTCTAAGCTATCTTCTAAATTTGTTTATAGTTTCAATAAAATTTATTTTGTCTCAACATATAATTTATTTAAAACTTTTAACTCAATTTTAACGTAATTTCTTAATAAGTTTTTTCTTGCTAAATTTTTTTCTATCGTAATTTTCTTATTAAATATTAACGTTATTTAAAATTAATTATGCGCAGTAGGGTAAAGTTACAATAATTACCAGATAGCATTTTAAAATAATATATTAATTATGAGGAAAACACAGTGAATATATTACTATACTTTAAGCTATTTATTAATAACCCATTGAATTTTCATACGCTATTTAATCTCACCCTAGTAGACTACTAACAATAAACTAGTACCCCTCTCTAGTCAGGCTCTACCACTAGTTCCTGACTTCTAGTTGATAATTATCTTCACCTTCCTATGAATATAATTATCAGTTCAATTGGTTGGCTCAATAGTTCCTAACTTGGTAATTGCTTTGTACATCTAATTGCCCCAGACTCGTCTACAGAGAAAGTTAGTGGCGCCAACAGTTAGGCAGTTATGTAATCAGCACTGAAAATTAAGATGTATTTTGATTGTCAGATAGCATATTAGTGAGAAAGTCTACTCTCTATCTTTTCACCTGTTATTCCATTTATTTTACGATATTTTACATTAATCCCTTTTCTTGTTTCCTATTCCTTGCTATTTTTCCAATGTGTTATTTTTTATATATTTCACGTTTCTCCATATTTTCAAATTAGAATTTGTTGATGTTTTCTCACTTTTTCGTTTTTTTCAATCTACTCTTTTTTGATTTTTTTTTCCAATTTATTAAATTTTTTTCAATTTTTAGAATTTACTAATTATAATTTCCTTTTCCGGTACATAGTTTCGATGCTCGAGACGGTAGTTACGCAGACGGAGAGAGGTGGGTGGACCAATCAACTTTAGGCCACAGGGCAGCCTTCAAGATCTTCTCTTCGGTGTCAACTCTGGCACTGGACCCCGTCATCGCAGTGGACCACGGACACTTTTCATGTCGAGTAGAGTACGCCATCTCAGAGACATCCTTCGCCTTCTTCTCCCTCTTCGTCGTCAGTGAGTACAAATTGTCCTAGGGTAACGTTGTACATAGTACTGGGAGACTGTATGTTTACCTAGAAAATATCTAAAGGTTAGATTGATTCCTGATATTCCCGTAACTGAAATTTTTGTCGATTTTACATTCAGTATATAGTGGTAGTAAATTTATCACCTATTCTAAATTATTCCTTTCTATTATCAATATTGTAATACAACATTATTTATAGTAGTTCGAATCTATATTTTTAGTAATTTATATTCCATTCTAATATTAAAAGTGTACTTTTTCAGTCCCACCAGGAGTACCGACAATAAAATGGAACTCTAGACCTGTTTTCGACGCCGTGGGTCCTATTGAAGAGCACCACCCCGCCGAAATGACATGTACGTCTATCGGGGGGCGTCCAACCCCCTCCGTGACGTGGTGGAAGGACGGAGTGAAGATTGGGGGGAAGGAGGAGTTGGCTCTGGTGGCAGATGGACAAGTTGAAGTCACTACGAGAATTCGTATCACCGGAGACAGAAATTTGGCGAAGAAGACTTTACTTTGTCAGACGCAAGTACAACCTAAAGGAAATATAACTGTACCGCCAAAAACTACACAAGTTACCCTTAATATCACGCGTGAGTGCTTACAGTTAATGATGTAGTCGCTCATTAATTTTAATAACGGCATATCTCAAAAATGTTCATTTTTCACTGGACGAGGTTTTATTTTTTGTCATACGTTTTAATTAATTAGCACATCATGTATTCTGCTTAAATGAACATTTATCCGGTAAAAAATGTTATTGAAATTGATAAGTGATTTAGTTTCTCCTAAATTATTTATTTATAATTTGGATATTTTAGAAATTTTCTTAAGATTATATATTTAACTTAACAGACTATGTAAAGTCAGACTATCAATAAATAAAATATTCCAAACTAATTTAATTACCTCATCGTAAACGGAACCCCGTTTTTGGTTATTAATTGAATATAAATTTCAGAAATAGAATTTAAAAAAAACATCAAAATGAATTTTTCAGAGAGAGGAAAAGATGAATTTCTCTAAAAATCAAAATGAAATTTCTAGGAAACTAAAATTCGAATTTGAATCAAAATCAAAATGAAATTTCCATAAAATCAAACTCGAGCATCGAAAAACGTAATGAAATTATTCAAAATAAGTTACATAACATATTCCCCCCCCCCATCCATTTCAGTCCCCCCTCTGGAGGTTCGAATCACTGGGGGAGATAAGAAGGTGGTGGAAGCAGACTCCTTCCTGAGGCTGGTGTGTAGCTCCTTTGGTTCCCACCCCCCAGCCAAACTAACCTGGTGGAAAGCTGACCAGCCCATCTCTGACGTCACGAGAACGGTGAGAAAAGCATATTGCTTTTAAATGCATATTATTGAATATTTTGGTAAACAGGTATTGGGAATGTGTGATAGTTGTTAAAGATTGCATAATTATTAAATATTCCTGATATTATCTGCAACACTCAATATATATTCCAATCATTATCTATTTCAATTATTATCTACTTCAATTATTATCTATTTCAATTATTATCTTCTTCAATTAATATCTACACCATTTATTATCTATTTCAATTATTATCTACACCATTTATTATCTATTTCAATTAGAATCTTCTTCAATCATTGTCTATTTCGATTATTATCTACAGTCTAAACCATATATTATATATTTCAATTGATATCTATTTCAATTATTATCTAAACTACTTAATATCTATTTCAGTTACTATCTTAACTACTTAATATCTATTTCAATTACTATCTAATTCGAATAGTTTCCTATTTCAATTATTATCTAAACTATTTAATACCTATTTCAATTACTATCTTAACTACTTAATATCTATTTCAATTACTCTCTAATTTGAATAGTTTCCTATTTCAATTACTCACTTATTTTTGTTCTATTACCTTTACAAATATTATATTTAATGCTAATAGTTTAATAGTTCAAAGAATCCAACTCCTAACTCAAATATTATCAGAAAGTTTGGCGCTTCAAAGTTTCAAGGAGTTAATAATTAGTGAATTACTTTCGGTTAATAAGCTTCCCACACAAATTGACTGGAACTTCAAACAAGGAAGCAGGAGAGTTATTTCAAAAGAAAAACCAATCATTTCAATATTATATACTAAGAACAGTCAATGGGAAGAGTCACTGTGATGATGTACTATCAGAGAAAAGAGTCAATGTGATGATGTACTATCAGAGAAAAGAGTCACTGTGATGATGTACTATCAGAGAAAAGAGTTACTGTGATGATGTACTATCAGAGAAAAGAGTCACTGTGATGATGAACTGTCAGAGTAAAGAGTTACTGTGATGATGTACTATCAGAGAAAAGAGTCAATGTGATGATGTACTATCAGAGAAAAGAGTCACTGTGATGATGTACTATAAGAGAAAAGAGTCACTGTGATGATGTACTATCAGAGAAAAGAGTCACTGTGATGATGTACTGTCAGAGTAAAGAGTCACTGTGATGATGTACTATCAGAGAAAAGAGTCACAGTGAAGAGGTACTGTTAAATAAAAGAGTCACAGTGAAGAGGTACTGTTAAATAAAAGAGTCACAGTGAAGAGGTACTGTTAAATAAAAGAGTCACAGTGAAGAGGTACTGTTAAATAAAAGAGTCACAGTGAAGAGGTACTGTTAAATAAAAGAGTCACAGTGAAGAGGTACTGTTAAATAAAAGAGTCACAGTGAAGAGGTACTGTTAAATAAAAGAGTCACAGTGAAGAGGTACTGTTAAATAAAAGAGTCACAGTGAAGATGTACTGTTAAATAAAAGAGTCACAGTGAAGAGGTACTGTTAAATAAAAGAGTCACAGTGAAGATGTACTGTTAAATAAAAGAGTCACAGTGAAGAGGTACTGTTAATTAAAAGAGTCACAGTGAAGATGTACTATTAAATAAAAGAGTCAATGCATGATTCTAATTTCACAAACCACAGTTTTTCTAATTTCAAAGCCATTTTTAAATTATCTACAAACATTTCAATAATTAGTAGTTTCTTTTTGAAAATGTGAACTTAGTAAACAAAAAAATCATCAGATACACTTTTGGTTGACTGAATAAAACCTATTTTGTTTGGTTAAAATTTTGAAATTTTCTTCCTACAAATTTACAAATTTGTTCGATTCGGTTGCAAGACTTCTGGCTTTGGATTCGATTTAAATTCTCGGTCCATTTATTCGATTGCAACAATTCATTTGCTGGCATTGAGGAAAGGTACGGCTGGTTGAATTATTTATTTCAGGAAATGCAGGTCAAGTCAAGAATATTAGAATTGAATATACTCTCTTCCTGCAGTCATTAGCAAGAGGATTACAATATCTTTCGAAGTAATTAGGAAAATCTGGAGTGAATTCCTAGTCTTCACTTCCTGTTCCTGTTGCTATTCGAAAGCCCGAATCCTAAAAAAATGTTCCGCGTTGAATTTGAACCCACTTGAAAATAATTAGGATCTGTAGAATGGTTTTCACTTTTACATGGGAAAATGAATGTTGATATAAAATTGGAAATTGGGGGGGGTGGGGGGGGGGGGGGGAAGGCAATTTGTACAGTATTACAAGTGGAGAAAATTCACAGATTATTTTAACCTAGGTTATGTACGAAAAAATTATTCAATTTTGAAATTTAATACTATATATATCTTAAAATCATCTTTGTATAATTTTAAAGAATATTTTTTAAATTTCAAAAACGATTAAAAGTTATTTTTATGTAAAAAAAAAAGTTATCTTCATAATTTGCATATAATTTTACTTCCATTTTTGTATGCTCTACATATTAGACTATAAGTATTGTGAATTCGAAAATAACGTATAATTCTATATGTAGTCAATTCGTTATATATAAGACATTTTACTACGATTTGATAAATTTATTCTTCATAAATTAAAGAATATAAATTCTAAAATTAAACATCAACAGTAAAAAAAATTATGCTTTATTAATTTAAAATTTTTTCCTTGTAAATTTTTTCCTTCTAATTTTTTAAATTACAATTTTAATTTTTTTCCCTTACAGATGGAAGGAGGTGGTAACGTAACTACGGCGTCGGTTATTCTTCCTGTAAAAAGTTCCGACGATGGGACTGTAGTTAGTTGCCGAGCAGAAAATTCAGCGTTATCCAGCCCCCCACTTTCCGACTCCCTCACGCTGTCTGTTAACTGTGAGTGTTTCATATAAAAGTACAATATTTTACAAATTAAAATTCAAAGAAATTTTTTTTTAATTTTTCTCGGACTGTTCTAAATTTCCAGTCCATATAAGAAAAAATATATGAAAAAATATTATTTGATTTTTATTTTCTTTTTACGTGGTTGTAAATGTGGAACTGCTCTATAACTTGAAACTTACCCAATTCTATTATTTTCATGATTAAATGAATAAAATTCGCATAATAAAACAACTAATAATTGCAAATAAAGTATACAATGAAGAGTTAAAACCACATCTTTATTTCTAAAAGAGCACAGGTGAAAAATTCATCTTCAAATCATATCAGAAAACTAATTTAGAAAGGCAATATTAGTCATTTCAAAAATTGATTATTTGAAAAAATAGTAACTAGGTATATAAAATAAAATTAGTTAATAAAATCGGTTATAAAACTATATTTAGTTATTTCAGAAAACAAGTTTATTTTTCAAGATTATATTTTAACAATTGTTATTTTTTTGTTCACCCGCAGACGCGCCAATAGTTTCCCTGATAGTACGAGATGACTCCAGCTTGCTGCAGGAGGGGGAAAGTACAGAGATGGAGTGCCTAGTGGGGGCGAAACCCCCCGTGAACCTCTACCAGTGGCAACTGAATGTGAGTGAAACCTATAGGAATAACATAGAGTGACTTAGGTGACTGATAGTACATCATGACAGTGACTCTTTTCTCTGATAGTACATCATCACAGTGACTCTTTCCTCTGATAGGACATCATCACAGTGACTCTTTTCTCTGATAGTACATCATCACAGTGACTCTTTTCTCTGATAGTACATCATCACAGTAACTCTTTCCTCTGATAGTACATCATCACAGTGACTCTTTTCTCTGATAGTACGTCATCACAGTGACTCTTTTCTCTGATAGTACATCATCACAGTGACTCTTTTCTCTAATAGTACATCATCAGAGTGACTCTTTTCTCTGATAGTACATCATCACAGTGACTCTTTTCTCTGATAGTACATCCTCACAGTGACTCTTTTCTCTGATAGTACATCATCACAGTGACTCTTTTCTCTGATAGTACATCCTCACAGTGACTCTATTCTCTGATAGTACATCATCACAGTGACTCTTTTCTCTGATAGTACATCATCACAGTGACTCTTTTCTCTGATAGTACATCACCACAGTGTCTCTTTTCTCTGATAGTACATATTAGTTTTTCTCATCCCTAGTAGATCTGTCTTCAGATTTCAATCCCTAATTGAATTTTGTTGTTAATTCAAATTCTGACGGGCAGTAAACAAAATGATTGATATTTGCCTTTTTATTTTATTAATTGATTTTTACAAACTTCTTTTTGATTCAAGTCAAGATTGATTTCATTAATAGATAATGAAGATTCATTTGTTGATAATAAAAATTCGTGTGCCTTTTAAATGTTAAATAATAAGATAATTTATAGTAATACAATATTTGTAAAACTATGTTTCAAAATTGTTCAACATTCACATTTTCATAATTTCCCAAATTCAATATAATTGATTATAATTAATACAGAAATATGATTAGTTAATTAATGTAAATTAATTGTAAAATAATGTAAACTAATCAATGATTTATAAATTTACACCAGTAACAAAATATTACATTGTAGTTACCGCTTCCTTTTTAGCATGTTAGTCAACACATCAGTCATACCCAAACTTCAGTAAGGCTTACCTGAAATTATTACCTGTGAATGTACACGTCAATGCGTAAATATAAATAATCCAATTAGCAAACGTATGAAAAATTCGTTAAGGATATTAATCTTTATTTACAAGATGATAAAAAATCATTAAAGAAATAGTACCCAAAGCATTTCTTATGCAATTTCACAATGACTCGACATATCTTCCAAGCTATGCTTTAGCGATTATTTATTTTTACTCGAGTCTTACCATAAAAAGATATAGTAAGAATATACAATTGATAGAAAAATAGGATAGATAAATTATGAGATCCTGCTCTGTCATTTACTCCATAACATTACATATCTTGGCAAACCCATCCCTATATCTTTTATTAGATAATTCGCCAAGCTAACAAGAAGTTGAGTATGCACTTCAAGTGCACAGTAATTGTCAAACTAATCACAGCATAACACAATATAAATTAACTGCCCGAGAAACAACTAATTTGAGAGCCATTGTAACAAGCCAACTAGATTGTTTCAAGACCTATTCATCATACGCAGTCAGTGAAATGATACTATTGATCACATAGCGAGGCTGTGGTTTGATATACTGTGTTAATGGCGAGCTCTATGATTGTGAAATTACGTAATTGATGCAATAAATCTATCGGTGGAAACACGGAGAGTTGTATTGGATGATCTGAAGACGATGAAGCCTGTAGAGATTGTAGGTGGTGAGGCCTGTAGAGACTGTAGGAAGAGAGATTTGTAGAGAGTGCAGATAATGGTATCTGTAGACACTGTAGAATGTAAATGGCGCATACTTAAGACAGTGAATAATGAGGCCTGTATATACTGTACATAGAGAGACCTGTAGACAATGTAGATGGTGATGATTGTAGATACTGTAGATGACAATGCCAGTAGACACTGTAGAGAAGCCTGTAGTGACTGTAGATGATGAGGCATGTGGACACTGCAGATGATTAGGCCTGTAAACTGTAGATGATGAGGCCTGTATACACTGTAGAGTGTTGATAATGTGGCTTACACACTGTAGATGATGTGGTTTATACCCTGTAGATGATACTGTATACACTGTAGATAGGGAGGCCTGTAGACACTGTATACGATTTGGCCTATACACAATACATGTTGAGTCCGTTAGACACTGTATATGTTGAGGCCTGTAGACACTGCTTAATGTAGATAGCTCTTTCTCGTATATCAGGGTATCACATTTCTAATTAGATGGTGAGGTCATGTTGTCTCGTAGTTGGTTTGTTCATTTTTCAAGATGGCGCATGACTTCACAAAGGAGTTTTGTACGTCCAGACCGACAATCAACTGTCATAAACTTGAGCTAAGTGGGAGATAATTGGGGAGAAGGGGTCGCTACGCAGGATTATCAGGAGGACCTTGCGGTTTATTCAAATTAGTGTCAATGTAGGTAGTGTAGTGAGAATGGTGTCCTAACTACCAATTAGAAGGATTAAATGGAGTCTACCGCATTGTGATCTTTTGAAAAGGGTAGATTTAATATTAGATTAATAGCTTTTTGTGTGATGAAATACTCTAATAGGTATTTTATTTATTTATTAAGAAATGTAAAAAAGATTCAACTTAATACATTGTGGGAGGTCATCCTTCATTTTGGAAGACTTTATATCTGTTGACCGATTGTTCTGAGATTTGAAATGCATATTCAACTTTGAAATAAAAGCAAATTTTGTTTGTACAACTAGGTATCTCTATGTTTGTTTGCCATCTTTCGGGAATTTCGAAACTGTCTTTGAATTTCTTATAGCGGTTTTCTTATAGTGTTCATTCATATAATTTAATTGGAAAATTCACATTTTGCGTGAGAGCCAAAAACGTATGAACGTTAATAACCTCTTGCCCCATATGTGCCTATAGCCTCCAAAAAAGCTGGGAGATATAAGTTCACTGTCTAAAATTCCCTTCCTAACTATAAATGAAATCTTGATTATTGACCCTCTTTGGACCCCGAGTGCTCCTATAGCCCCATAAAAATTTGGAACATGAAAGCCCACTAGACCTAAAGACCCTTTTTTCAGACCAAAAAATGATAATTTTAACCAAAATTAATGGATGACCCTTTTAACACTAATGAATTCTTCAACAAATATAATATTGTTATGAGAATATCTATTCATAGATGCTAATTAACATTTTGTTTACTCTGAAAACGAAGCAGAAAAAGGATAGGCTTCCAAAACTGTTCGGGCTAATTATATTTGTTTATTTAAAATTATTTTGCTATTTACTTTTACTGAGTGAAACAACACAGATTCTTTCGTCAAATATACAAATGTATTTCAAGTTAGTTCACTGTATTCACATTATTCTATTAACAATTAAAACTGTCCTATTTTATAAAGAAATAACTGGAACTGTACATAAGAAATTTAGTTGATTTACAGCTGACCGTTATCTAAGACTAAAAGTTTAGAAACATGAGCGATGTAAAACAACATGACGTTGCAGAAAAGCTCTAAAGTAATTTAGAATTAAGCTGCTATTTTATATCACAACAATATATATTATATATGATATCAGATATACACTATGGTATAATACAGTAATATATGGTATGATATTTAGGCTGTTTTTAAAGACATAGATATATTTCTTCAAATTATATATAAAGGGGCATTTCAGTCATTTTTTGTTTTAATAATTTTAATGTCAAACGATTGCTTAGTAAGAATAAAATATATCGTGTGAAATTGTAATGTTCAATAAAATCTAATAATAAAAATATTAATTTTATATATAATTAATTTCTTACCAAATGCTAACGGTAGATGGCGCTACAATCAGTGGCGCCATCTTGTAAACAAACCAATTGAGATAAGTTTCTACCTAGATTCTAGATCAAGTGAAGAGATGGCTTTATTTTTAAAACTATGCCTTCTTGTCTACCAATTCACATAATATTTTCACCATTTTGACTCAAACAAAGGTTGATAACTGCATAAATAAATTAATATGAAAACAACAAACATACTCACGTACATACTAATGAGTGCAAATGCTTCCGCTAGGTGTCGCTAATTTTATTATATACTTTTTATATGAACATTTTAAAAATAAACGAGCATTCAAATATTACATAATTAAATATTCTGAATCGATTTAAAACCAATTTTGCGATTGTTTGATTTTGACTTTACTATCCCTTTAAATCACAGTAACTAATCGTAAAAATATCTTAACAATATAGAATGTTTCATTTCATTTTAATACATCAAAGTTTAAATAATGATTATCATATCTTTTGTTACATGGTCGAAAATGTGGAACATAAGTTTGATTATTTGACAATGAAATGTCTGTTCTTTTAGCCTTTTGATCCTAGATGCCTTTTTAGTTGCTATTTAGCATAATTCTCTGCTTGATAGTCTATCTATTTTAGTGCAAATTTACGCTTAAAATACCCTATTTTGAGTTCAAAGGGCATATAAAATTAATGTTACAGTATTTTGAACTTGAGACCCATACCTCAATAGATTGATAATATTTTACACCATGCACTGATGACGTAGTTTAAATGCCACTCTGTGATTTGTCCAGAGCGCGTATACGTCATGTACAACAAGCAGTACTGGACTCTGATTAGTCTGTTCACTTAGCGCCAAAAGCAAACTGATGAATATGTGCTTCATGGAATGAGACTTACAGGAATGAAAATAATGCACCTCGAAATATGCATTGAGTTCAGAAAATGCACTTTATCATTTTTTTGAGATTGTACTGATTTATTCTCAATATTTTATATGATTTATTATTCATTAATGACATTCTTACATTTAGAATGCATTTATTATGCCTTACAATTATACTTGTCAATTTTAACATGTTTAAAATTTATTGTGAATTTTAATTTATTCGTCAACTTTTTTTGCAAAAAAATTTCGTAGTAGTTTTTGATAGTCTTTTTTCAAATAAAGATTTGATACTTCCAATAAGTTTTTAATATATTGCAGGTAATGAAATAAAGGATATTCGTCAGTGTTGAATTCATATGAATTATTGATAGGTATTTTTAATATTTTGAAAGCTGTTTGATAATCTTTATTCCATTTTAAAATATTTGAATCGACACTCACTTTGACATTTATAAGAATTAATTTCAATCATTGATGTAATTTCTATTATTCCGAAAATGTTTAAAGAATTCAGTTCTTTTCTTCTGGTATACAAATATAAAAGAAAAGTATTGAAAAACAATTTTTTTTTCGAAAAAAAAAAATTCCTTAGCCTAACAAAAAAATCTTCAGAAAAAAAATCAAAATTTTTTCATAGTAAAAAATTCACTATAATTTTTTTTAATAACAAAATATCATTTTTTTTCTCCCCAGGGGTCCCCAGTTTCTCGCAGTCCATCTTTGGCGACTCAATCGAACAAACTCATAATCACGAACATCAAGCCCGAACACGCTGGCAAATACGTGTGCACAGCCACGAACGTGATGGGACAGACAGACAGCAATGCTGTTCACATCAGAGTGCTTCGTGAGTAATTAGGGTAACCACTCAATTACCGAGCACTAATTAGTACCCGGAAAATGATCTCTAATTAAGGGAATTGATCCAATCTGACCTTTAGATATTAATGATTGACCTGTCATGACCTGTGTCATCACGCACTTTTCGAGTACTGTGAGTGTACAAGTTCTACGACGGTACCATACTATTTTAAATGTAGTAATTGGTGAATATATCTATTATGAACAATAAAAATAAATAAAAATAATAAAAAATAATAAAAAATAATAAAAATAACAATAAATAATAAAAATAAAATAAATGATCTAATAAGATGATTATTTTTAGTTTTAGGGTAAGTTTTAGGGTAAGTTTTAGGGTAAGTTCAGAGTTGTTGGACAGTTTCACATTTCCGATCATACAAGTATATAAAAATCAAACAAAATGTTAAATGAAAATTATTACATTTCTCATTCTTACATGTTCGAAAATATAGAACCGACCGATAACTCGGTACTTACCCTTAGTCTATTATCGTGAATTACCACCAATTGTATCGTCGAGAAGGCCTTTTTTTTAAATTAATACATATTAATTGAATACTGATCTGTACTGTCGAATATACTTAGTTACTGACCATTCGTTCGTCCATCCGAAATTCGACTGTCGGTGATTATAATTTCTTTATGCTTTTTAGTTCGATTTTCATAATAGGAAACAGTTTGATCGAATGTGTTCGAAAGCCTTCAAATGTTATCAATCACTGCCGACATTCAAAGCCCTTCGAACACTTCAGATCATCAGTCATATGCTCAGTGTTCGAAGTCTAATAGTTTGAAGTCTTATAAAGCTAGGCTAGAGTATATCATTTGATGAATAGTCTCAATATTCAACTAAGAGGCTTATATTTAAATACGTTTATAAGTTAACTCTAAATTTAATGAAGATTAGATATATATTCAAATTATTGAACTCAATAAAATTTATATTCAAATTATTGAACTCTAATTATTTCTATATCATAAGTTTCAGTTCGTATCTCATATCGTAAAATACCAGCTTTTATATCATTTAATTTTTTTTACAGTTTTCTAACTATTTAATTAAATAACAAGAAATAATACAATTACTTTTATTTTATATACAGTTTTATCGAAAGTTTTAAGTTAAAAAATATAAATTCAAAGTCAGTAGAGGGATGATTTATAGTTAAATTATCCTATAATAGTGCAAGTTTCTAGTTATCGGACGGTTCCTAATTTTCGACCATAAAATGTTTTATTTACCTTTTATTTTAATTATTATTTATATTTTTCCTATATGTTTTAAAATACGGAACCGTCCGATAACTTGGAACTTAGCCTTTATTAGTTTCCAATTCTCAGTATCCAGAGATTCACTTAAATGAAATTTGATTGAAATTCCAATAGAGAGAAGGTATAAGGCTCAGTTTATTTGTTTCTAAAGCTGAACCGGGCAAATCTTACGGAAAAACAATGCCTATAAAATAATCTCAATCAAAAAGAATAAAGTTTTGATGATAATAATCCTATAGGCAAATTTAATGGAAGATCATTGATTAAATAAGATTATGATAACTGTTTTCATTCGTATGAAATATTATAATCATGAATGATACAGTCAGGGATGTCCGACGAAACACATAAGACCATAAAGTTTTTGAAGTTATATTATTTACTTTTCTTTGAATCAACAATGGTCGTAGAAAGATGATGTTTAATACAACTTTTTAATGAAATGTTTATTGAATTTTAAAAATAGAAATTTCAATGAAAAATAGTTATATGGATTTTTAAATATCAAAACTATTGGGAACATTTATGAATAAAGATTACCGATAATTCTGATCGGTTTATGATTCCTCTTAAAGAAGTTACTGATTGAAAACCTACGATAGAAGATATTAGTACTTTGACGGAATACTCAAAAATTTCACCTGTACATTTTCTTTTCCCGTTAACAGACAGTCCGAAATGTTCTTCAAATCACAAGAACAGTACCATCTTCTTAGCTAGGGATGACTCCACTAACCTAACATGTGATGTGGCGGCTACACCAAGCGACAACCTGGCCTATACCTGGACTAAGGTTATGAAAGATGGTACGGAGCAGCTGCTGCCATATCAGGTATGTTAGAAATAAACTATTAATAATATAAACGGGTTGATTTATTTTCGAATTACGATTATTGGTTCAGTGTTATAAACTTAGTTGGTTTTCAATAATATTTTCTGATATTTGGTTTTGTATTTAAAAGTGCTTTAACAGCTCTATTTATGTTATATCTTACAGTTTCAGTTTTAAGAGAATTATTGTTGATATATGATTATTGATCAGTTTTCTTTGTTAACGAGGTGTGGCTAAAATATTAGAGAATTTTGCATCACATATTTGTCACATAAAATTCAAGTTATCTACCTATAAATTTAATCTATTTATCATAAAATTGTTAAAATATGATCGGTAATGGTTAAGACTAGCAGTCGAGTGATAATTGATACGATAGTTTCAATTAACATCACCGAAATCTCATTGCTAGTAAAGCTACAATTGAATTGGAGAATAAAACCAGTTTTCTTTAATTTGACTTATTGGTTCTATTCTGGGAAATCTTATTAAACTAAAATAAAATTGACTATCTTCTTATTTTGAATAATCCAATATTCTGTATCAATTTCCAATTTTGAACCGAATATAATAGAAATATGAATTATTTTCGATACTGAAGAAATTATAGTCACTTAATAGTTAGGTAATGATTAATAGAAATTACGAAAAAACATGGAAGAATATTGATAATAAATTATTCGAAAGCCATTCATAAATAAAAAGATGTTCAAATTTTTCGTTTTTTTCCATTTTCATAATTTCAGGGCAGTTATCTTTAGCTTCATGTTCTGTATTATACTGCAAAAAGTGTACATTTAAATATATCAGAAACAAAAATAGCACATTTCAAAGATACACCAAAGCCAATTTCCCCCATTGAGTCTCGAGTCATTCCCTCTGTGTCTGAAGGTCATTTGAATCTTTCATTCCGTCTCTGATATCTTCGAACAAAAACATCGCAACTTATTTTCACTGACTTAATGAGTGAAAAGTTAAAGGATTTCAATTTTAAAAGCAAATGATGGAAAAGTCCTCAGTATACTTAATATAATTTAATTTGATATTATTCAATGATTTTGACAAATTTTTAAGTTAAGTTAAGGTCGATTTCACATCTTCGGTTATATAAGAAAAAAAAAATGATATAAGCTTATAATTATTATTATTTAAGTTTTTTTTATTGGTAGGTATCATGGGTAACAATAAGATAAAATTAAATAATAATTATCAATTTTCTTATATGACCGAAATTATGGAACCAACTAATAATTCGTAACTATTTTATTTCTTGATTAAAAAGAAATTTGAAAAAAAAATGGAATTGATATTTTATTTATCAGTTGAATGTTGATGTGCATACATTTTTTTAATACCTCCAACCTCTCCCCCCACCCACCCTCAGAAAAACAGTGACGGAAAAGCCTCCACCATTACTGTGACGTCACGAGAGGCATCCAATTTCGACACCATCGTCTGCAGAGCTTCGAACAGGATTGGGAGGCAGAATGTAGGCTGCAAATTTCAACTGGCGCCTTTGGGTGAGAAAATTGGGGGATTTTACTTTAACAAGGGGACAATATTTACCTGAAAAAGGGGGATAATATTTACCTGAAAAAGGGGACAATATTTATCCGAAAAAGGGGACAATATTTATCTGAAAAAGGGGACAATATTTACCTGAAAAGGGGACAATATTTACCTGAAAAAGAGGACAATATTTATCTGAAAAAGAGGACAATATTTACCTGAAAAAGGGGACAATATTTACCCGAAAAAGGGGACAATATTTACCTGAAAAGGGGACAATATTTACCTGAAAAAGAGGACAATATTTATCTGAAAAAGAGGACAATATTTACCTGAAAAAGGGGACAATATTTACCCGAAAAAGGGGACAATATTTATCCGAAAAAGGGGACAATATTTATCTGAAAAAGGAGACAATATATACCTGAAAAAGGGGACAATATTTACCTGAAAAGGGGACAATATTTACCTGAAAAAGAGGACAATATTTATCTGAAAAAGAGGACAATATTTACCTGAAAAAGGGGACAATATTTACCTGAAAAGGGGGACAATATTTACCCGAAAAAGGGGACAATATTTACCTGAAAAGGGGACAATATTTACCTGAAAAGGGAACAATATTTACCTGAAAAAGAGGACAATATTTATCTGAAAAAGAGGACAATATTTACCTGAAAAAGGGGACAATATTTACCCGAAAAAGGGGACAATATTTACCCGAAAAAGGGGACAAAATTTACCTGAAAAAGAGGACAATATTTATCCGAAAAAGGGGACAATATTTATTTGAAAAAGGGGACAATATTTATCTGAAAAAGGGGACAATATTTATCTGAAAAATGGGACAATATTTACCTAAAAAGGAGACAATATTTACCTTAACAGAGGGACAATATTTACCTGAAAAAGTGGATGATATTTACCTGAAGAAGGGGACAATATTTACCTGAAAAAGTGGATGATATTTACCTGAAAAAGGGAACAATATTTACCTGAAAAAAGGGGACAATATTTACCTAAAAAAGGAGACAATATTTATCTGAAAAAGGGACAATATTTATCTGAAAAAGGGACAATATTTACCAGAAAAAGGGACAATATTCACTAGAAAAGGGGACAATATTTACATGAAAAGGGGCATAATATTTGCTTGAAAAGAGTGATAACATTAATTTTATTATAAAGGCGATATTTACTTTTATAGGGATATAAAAATTACCTTAAAATTTTAAAAGAGGGTTATTGTTTACATTAAATGCTTAAAAGAAGGGCAATAATTACATATATTACAAGCGGGTCATTGAGCTTAAATAGGGGACATTAATTATCTAAGTGTTAACCTATGTACTAATGTTTCTTTGGCCAATATTGGGACAACATTGTCCATATTGAGACAGCATTGGTAATATTGGGACAACATTGGCAATATTGGGACAACATTGGCAATATTGGGACAACATTGGCAATATTGGGACAACATTGTCCATATTGGGACAACATTGGCAATATTGGGACAACATTGGCAATATTGGGACAACATTGGCAATATTAGGACAACATTGGCAATATTGGGACAACATTGTCAATATTGGGACAACATTGTCCATATTGGGACAACATTGGCAATATTGGGACAACATTGTCCATATTGGGACAACATTGGCAATATTGGGACAACATTGGCAATATTGGGACAACATTAGCAATATTAGGACAACATTGTCAATATTGGGACAACATTGTCCATATTGGGACAACATTGGCAATATTGGGACAACATTGTCCATATTGGGACAACATTGGCAATATTAGGACAACATTGGAAATATTGGGACAACATTGGCCCGAGAATCATTACTACCTGGGATGTAACATGTTCATTTAAGTATCTTGAAAAGGATTTCACATACTTTTAATAATTTCATTAAACGGTTTTCATTATTTTCCTTCTAATAAATCGTTTCCTACTCAATATATTTATATAAAATGCATCTTTTACAATTAAATATTATAACAAAATTTGAATGAATTATTGATGAAAGAAAAGTATAATCTCTTTACTTTTCATTTACATATTCACATTAATTCCTATTTATTTAACCATTTTTCATATTTGTAATGCAAACACCTCTAATAATTAATTAATGCTTAGGGTAAGGAGACAGGCTTTGAACACTCACAGTTCTCGTAAAGTGTGTATTACATAATACATATGTCATGATTAGAGTTGTGACAATATGCATTTAAAATCATAGATCTTGAAAATATTATAGACGGTGAGAATTAAAGAGTATTGGATCGTTCTACACCAGCGTTATATAGTATTGAACACCATTTCAGGTCGTTTCTTCCAAATTATTTTCGGGATCTATGATTATGAACGCATATTGTCTCAACCCTAGTTATTTTATATCAATAAGTAATTTCTAAAGGTAGTATTGATTCATATTCTAAGTTCCTGCGAGTGTTTAAATACTGCTAGATTCCCATATAAAATTCATATATTCCAATTCCTTTATATTTTAGCCCGTTTCTAAATTCTAAAGTTACCTCTTCTGTTTCTAATTTGTGACAGGTGTGCCCGAGCCACCAGGTAACTGTTCGTCAGAGGCTCTGCCTGACAGCTCCTCCCTGACAGTGTCCTGTTCACCAGGCTTTGATGGAGGCCTGACACAGCGCTTCTCTCTGCTAGCCTGGCAGAGTGACGTCCTGGTAGCTAATGTCACCAGGTGAGATTAACGGATTAACTGGTGAGAGAATGAAAGGATTAAATGGTGAGAGAGTCGAAGGATTAAATGGTGAGAGAATAAATGGATTAAATGGTGAGAGAATGAAAGGATTAAATGGTGAGAGAATAAATGGATTAAATGGCGAGAGAATGAAAGGATTAAATGGTGGGAGAATAAATGGATTAAATGGTGATAGAATGAAAGGATTAAATGGTGAGAGAATAAATGGATTAAATGTGATAGAATGAAAGGATTAAATGGTGAGAGAATAAATGGATTAAATGGTGATAGAATGAAAGGATTAAATGGTGAGAGAATAAATGGATTAAATGGTGAGAGAATGAAAGGATTAAATGGTGGGAGAATAAATGGATTAAATGGTGATAGAATGAAAGGATTAAATGGTGAGAGAATAAATGGATTAAATGGTGATAGAATGAAAGGATTAAATGGTGAGAGAATAAATGGATTAAATGGTGAGAGAATGAAACGATTAAATGGTGAGAGAATAAATGGATTAAATGGTGAGAGAATGAAAGGATTAAATGGTGAGATAATAAATGGATTAAATGGTGAGAGAATAAATGGATTAAATGGTGAGCGAATGAAAGGATTAAATGGTGAGAGAATGAATGGATTAAATGGTGAGAGAGTCAAAGGATTAAATGGTGAGATAATAAATGGATTAAATGGTGAAAGAATGAAAGGATTAAATGGTGAGAGAATGAAAGGATTAAATGGTGAGAGAATGAAAGGATTAAATGGTGAGAGAATGAAAGGATTAAATGGTGAGAGGATGAATGGATTAAATGGTGAGAGAGTCAAAGGATTAAATGGTGAGAGAATGAAAGGATTAAATGGTGAGAGGATGAATGGATTAAATGGTGAGAGAGTCAAAGGATTAAATGGTGAGAGAATGAAAGGATTAAATGGTGAGTGGATGAATGGATTAAATGGTGAGAGAGTCAAAGGATTAAATGGTGAGAGAATGAAAGGATTAAATGGTGAGAGAATAAATGGATTAAATGATTAGAGAATAAATAGATTATATGATTAAAGAATAAAAGGATTAAATGATTAAAGGGTATTGGATTTATTATTTCATCAAATGAGAGATTATATGGATCGAATGATTTGATAATAATGGAAGGAATGGATTTATTAATTATTTATTAATGGTTTAGAGATAACATTACTTGTGCTGCCTAATTATAGACTAAAGATAATTATTACAGCTACTTAATTAATGATTTATAAGTTAATTGATTAGATTTCAATTGATTGAAGATTGAAGTAGGTTAACAATTGATAATAACTTAACGATTTTAGTCGATGACATTAAATTTTTAAATTTTGATAAAAAATTAATATAAGATTTTATTATGTATAATTTAAATAGGTATTTAAATACAATAACATCCTTTATATGAATAATAAAATTAAGTCGAATGGATGATTTCGTACTACATTTTACAAATTAACTATTATTTTAGTTTATCAAAATACTTAAATAACATAAAAGTTTACAATTTAATACACTAATTAGTTAACTGATGATGTTTTTTAAATTTACCAAGCCCCACCTATGTACCAACAATTACCTACACCATTAACTATATCAAGTGTCACTTAATTACTTAACTCTCTGTGACATTTATCGTCATATGACATTTTTGATTAGAAGGTTAAATGACATTTACGTGATTTGTGTGTACAGTGACTCACCAAAGTGGCTCCTCAAAAGTCTCACCAAAGAAGGGCAAGTGACAGTACATCTGACATCTGCCAATGCTATGGGGGAGAGTGAGACAGTGTCTCTACATGTCCCTAATGCCGCATCCACGAAACAGCTTCTGAACGGACACAGTGTGCTACATCAGCAAGGTAAGAGTGTTCTTATTTTTGAATATCACTATTGATCTCTTCTATCTATCGGTCTACAAAAAGTTTACGTAACAGCTTATGTAAGATATGTCCGACGAAAGCGAGATGAGCTGAGTGTCTCTGTGTGTACCTATTGATGATAAAAACAATGGTATAAATGCAGTACACATTGCTACAATTTAGTTTGTGTTCTAATTATTGCCAGTGGTATTTATTTGTGCCACTACGTAGTGAGCGTGTAAATGATACCTCTATATAGATCACTAATGATCTTTTTATTTAGATCACTAATGATATTTTTATTTAGATCACTAATGATATTTTTATTTAGATCACTAATGATATTTTTATTTAGATCACTTATGATATTTTTATTTAGATCACTAATGCTCTTTCTATATCAATCTCTAATAATATTTTTATTTAGATCACAAATGATCTTTTTTATTTAGATCACTAATGATCTTTTTTATTTAGATCACTAATGATCTTTTTATTTAGATCACTAATGATCTTTTTTATTTAGATCACTAATGATCTTTTTTATTTAGATCACTAATGATCTTTCTATATTAATCACTAATGATATTTCTATTTAGATCACTAATGATCTTTTCTATTTAGATTAATAATGATCCCTCTATATAGATCACTAATGATCTTTTTATTTAGATCACTAATGATCTTTCTATATTAATCACTAATGATCTCTTTTATTCAGATCACTGATGATCTTTCTATATTAATCACTAATGATCTTTTTTATTTAGATCACTAATGATATTTTTATTTACAGCACTAATGATCTTTCTATATTAATCACTAATGATATTTTCATATACGTAAATCACTTCGGATCTTTATTTCTATATCACTATTGTTTATTTATATAGATCTCTTTTTTCTATATATCACTTAATCTATATAAATCTCACTAATTAATTTCATTATGTACAGATCACATATTGATATTTAACATTCAATGATTAAAATAAATCTAAATATGGTAAACAATTTCAAAATGGCATAAATATTACCTAACAATTTTCAATTAAGAAAAAAAATGTTGACCACTAAAATCCTGCAGACTAAGGATGATAAAATTCCTGTTTGAAACATGTTCTGTGAAGGACATTCTTTACTATGGGTTATAAAATATTACCATTCTTTTACCTGTTTGGAGCATGCAAAGAAAAATGCATGTAATTTGTAACGCAGAATGCTAAGCCTACATTAATTTAATAAGTGTTATTTGATGGTAAACTGGTTTGAGATAGAAAAGTAATGTAAGCAAAAATTGAATTAAAAAAGGAATAGTTTGTAAAATTGTTGCTTAATTTCTTCACAATATGAAAATTAATATAAAAAAAAAGAAATATTATCTCTTTTTTTCTTGTAATATATATTTCATTTTTATGTGATGCTGAATTTGCTAACTAAGTTATATATGGTTAATAAATGATATATTTTGATGAATAATAGTATTGTGCATTTTTTAATAACTATACTAACCATCTAATATTATTAATATGACTAATTTTGACATATTTAAATTATTTATTTCTTTAAATAAGACTATAAATTATATTGCTTTTTGAAATTCATTTTATTTAACTAAATTATACTTTAATTAACTACCAATTATAATTTCATGTCTAAACATTTATCATTAAATTCCAAATTTATTTTCTTCACACTAGGTAATAGCACAGCCTCCAACTCCTGGTTACCTGTGATACTAGGTGGCCTGTTTGGTACTCTACTCATTCTACTGGTAGTCCTACTAGTGTCTGTGGCCTTGATTCGAACTTCAAGAAAGAAAAAAATAAGAAGGCAAAACTCGAACGAAAATACAGGCAATGGGAATTCGCAAGATGAGACCCAGAGGATAGTTACATCGCAAAATGGATCTATTGTGAAACTTCAGTAAGTAAATAGCTATAAATATTGTGTACGGAATAGGAATAGTTTTATAAAGTTTTTATAAAATATAGTAGAATGACAAAAGAAAGCTTTTTATAGATATGAAAAAAGCGTTTCAATCTGAAGTCAATCATTGACGTCAGTGGTATCAATTGGAATTTCAGTATCATTTCATCATTCATTTGAAAGATAATATTTTTTATATTGGAATCGACATTTAGGAATTTATATGTTGTTTATTTTGTAGTTGTCGTACATCACTTCAATAACTATTCAATATCTGTGTGACTTCTAGAATCTAATACAACACATTGTGTTCAATATGTTGTAACTTTCTATTCCTTGCTCCTTCCTCATACTGTAAAACAAATACAATCATGACTATAAGTAGGTTTTTCTTCTTGAATTTGCAGGTCCATGTCGTCTGGTATATCTCACATCGAGATGAATTCGGTCACTCCGACTCTCTCTCCTTCACCAATATGTGGGGTAATTCCTAAAGCTGTACCTGATCCGACTTTTAGAAATGTTATTTACAACTATCCGGAATCTTCGGGCAGCGCTAAATGTGTTTGCACTCCAATGGTAATGACGCCTGCACACTCTAAGGTTAATTTCTATGAACAATTTACCATTTTGTAGATTTCTAAAATCTGAACCAAAATTTTAATAAAAATTTTATTTAACAAAACGTACAAAATTATTTAGAAAGCAGTTTATTTTCTTTTAAAGAAAAGATACATTCTATTAACATACATATCCGTTTCTTTTTCTTCAGACTGGAAGAATATCAACACTTTCAGACAAATGTTCAGACACAGAGTCGGATATGACGTTCTACGGTACCGGACATTCTATTGAAGAACATCCTCACCCTCTCGTGCACCCTGACTCAACCTTCAACCCAATTCACCCCGGTCATTCCTATCAAGTATCACCCAGACGTACACCAGTTACAGACACAGAACTTGAAGCTGCAAAGAGTCATTGCTCATACAGTCCGGAATTACGTTCCTTCAGCGTCAATCACTGCAGTTGCAACCACTCTGTGAATGTTCCGAACCAATTCAATATGCCGGGTTTCAAATCTTGTTCGACAAGGTCTGGTTTACAGGAAGCTGAAGATAGCGGACTCGAAGATACAGGAGGAAGTCTCGAAAACTTGTCTTTACAGTTATGTCAACAGAATCAGGCAACCACTCCAGAGGAGGCGGAACTTCTTCAGAAGTTATCTTCTGGCGATTTGACGGCTATTGACATTTTATCTCTAAACAGATTGCTCAGATACAGGTTACTGCATCCAATGAGGAACAGCACTGGCGACTGTTCTTCAAATAGAAGTCTACCAATGAGCAACAAACGAAGAAAATCTTTACGAGCTTGTCACTGTAAACATGACGGGAATAACCATAACCAACATTCGACTCAATATCCGAACTACACATCAGCTTTTTCTCCAACTAAAAGAAACCTAAGAGGCAAACAATGTTCTTTTGGAGTTCATTCAGAACTTCAAGAATCCGAAACATCAACTCCCTCCCCTAATCTTTTATCTAATTATGAAAATAATGATGACGTGGGCAGTTCGTCTCAAGATTGTGAGAAACTAATTACTGAAAAATATATAAACAGACCTGTGGAAATTACCAAGAAAGCAGTTAAAGAAAGTGCAGTTTAATGTTATTCTAAATGCTAAACTATGTTAACAACTTAGGTTATCTTTTTTATTAACGCCATATTGTCGGACTGTGAAAGAAAAAACTTGATACCGTATCAGGTTTTGATCCTAGAAAGTAAAAGCTAATCTGTTTAATATAATGTTACCCACCTTTCTTGAAACAAAAATATATATCAACATATCCCTTAGAGGTTATATTTCTTATAATATTTACTTAAAGTTATCATAGTACCAATGAATCCAAAGAAAGAAACAAAATGAACAGTAACCAAATAATTTTAGTTAAAGTACTAACGATATAAACCGTACAAATGCTCTTCCTATTTTTTGTTATTTTGTTTGTTTTGGTTATCTTTAATTTTCTTTCGGATTATCGACTGAATATCCTCCATTGAAACGAACTTTACCTCTTTTTAATATTATTCAAAAAATGTTATATCAAATCTATATACCTAAGTATTATATGATAATATTGAAGCCAGTATCTAAAGAATAAGTCTAATTACAAAAAAATGCATATAACCTCGAATAACGTGTAGCTATCCAACCATATGTGCATAATAACTATATCTTTAAAACTGTTAATTTACCATCGATCATACAAATGTATTTAATATATAAAATTCTTAGGGGACTTAACCACTGTTTTAACAGAGCACTACTGTTATCGGATATCTACGCCAGACGCATCACACTAAATGTTTATAAAGGCTAAAATAATTGGCAGTTAAGGCAAGACTATTAAGCAGAGATTGGTAGGGTTGTGCTAAGAGATCTAGTTTCATCGGCTCCCACTACATTACTTTTAACTAAACTGATTTCTAGATTGCCCTGTGATAAAAATCCAATCTGGTGAAATATATTGCAGTGTTTACAGTTGTTTTTATTATGGCTATAACTGGATTTTGTTTCATTATATGGAGGAATAATGTTTTTGCACTGATAGATTAATTAGATATTAATAAAATGAACCAAATGAACTTTTATTATAATACTTGAATATGGAGGGATGAGATTATTTGTTTGTTAATTGTATTTTTTTTATTATTGTATACAGATGTATGATTTCTATTGAATACCCATGGAGAAAATTATGGTGGGGCAATAGAAGATTAGGAGGAATTATCATAGTTAACTCAAGAAACCTACCGAACCAGCTCGCACTAAGATTATAACATAAAAGCTTAACAAATACACTTTTCGATATTGTTTATATAAAAAATATTCATTGGAAATTTACACATCAGATGGGAAACACAAAAAATATGACTTATTAAAAAAAATTAATGTTTCAAATAGGTATTCAAAATAGGTTATAGACGGGAAGTGTCCGTTTTTGGCGCACCTCTCGTTCTGAATCTCACACTTCACTATGAAGGGTGCTCTGACATACAACTAATATATTTCAAAAAATGCTTCTAAAAATTGTATCTTACTGTATATCATCCTTTTTTTGTTTAAAAATGTTTAATTTTGTGAAAAGAATAAGCCATGAAAAGAATGCTTCCAAATCGGTTTAGAAACGGTTGAGTTAGTATTATAATTCCACGAGAGCCGCTTCGAGCGAACCAGCGGCTAGGTTGCATGCAGTTAATCTTCTATGGCCCCAACATAACTTGATTGAATAATTTGAAAGGAAGACTGTAGATACAGGACTAATCATTTTTGGTCTTTATATAATTAGTTAATATATATTGAAGTAAATGCCTTAATTGAATTTAAGAAACTATAATTAGTATAATTAAATTGAATGTATAATTATTTTTATTAATATGTCAATATACGGACTAATTTCAAATAAAGTATACGTAAAATATCTTTTAAATTACATTGATAAAAAAAACTTATATCAACATGTTTTAATAAGATCTAAATTTTCTTGAAAATATTTCCATCAATAATTATATTATTCTAATATCCCAAAATACCTAATAGTTATTAATCAGTTTGTTCGTAAATATTGCATTTATATAAATATTATTTAATATTATAAAATAACTTAAAATGTTGTGCCACCCACCATCTTTGTATTTTTGTTAGTGTTAGCGAAGTTTAAATCACGGTTGCTATATATATATATATATATGTAATAAAATACTGAGCTTATTTTGCCTATGACTTTTCCTGTCGAATAAATAAACACTCAATAGTCACTTCAGTTAGGATGGAATGCACTTTATAAACTGCATCTGCAGGCTGTAAATAGGAATGGGATTTAATTCCCTTTTAATGATGTGGAGGAAAGATGTTCGTCATTAAACTGGTTGGTAGGGTTTAGAAAAACTTGGAATGGATGATAATTTATTTCATTTAAATTTGATTTCTACTGTAAATTCTGAAATAGTTTTATTTTATTTATATTCATCGATTTTATTTTCTTAGATTTCACTTTTTTTATATTATCTGAATTATTTTATAAACATTATTCTAAACATTTTTTTTCTACACTTTTGCATCTCGTAATATAGAATTTATGATATCTATATTTTCTTCAACTCATCAAATTCAAACAGAATCTATATTTAGATTAAAAAATATGTATCGTAATAAAAAATTTGTGTACCATAAAATAGCTATAAATAATATTTGTGATGTGAACTTATGGGTAATGACATGAATGATGTCAAAAATAATACTTATCTTATAAAATCTGTACTTTTTAAAACCGTAGTTTACACAAATATTTTTTACCGAAAGATTATCAACATATAAATTTAATTCTCTTTTACAAATACATAGTTTTTTATATCGGGTTAGTACTAATATAACATATAATATAATATTTGAAGAAGGTTTGCTTCTTCTGGAAAAAAAAAATATATATAACAATACACTCAAAAAATCATATTAAAAATGCTGCTGTTTTGACTGTTATTACATAATTATGAGACACTGTTTTTGACCGTTTATAAGACGATTTTTTCTTTTGAATTAGCCATTAATATTTTAACCATATAAACTTAGTTATTGTTTAGATTTACACTAGAATATTTTTTTATATTGGATAGGCCTCATTTAATATCACCTCTTCATTTTCCTCTTCCATCCATGAGTTCAGTCACTGGTGCTTGTGTCCTTTCCGTCCCATTCTTTGATTTAAGTGGCTGCATTCACGAGGTAACTTTTCTTTTCCAGAACCCTTTCAAAGGTAAATTACTTCTCGAGGTCTCTTGTACTTGGATTTAAGCGATCTGGTCTTATGTTTCGAAAGAGACATTAGACCCTTTATTCTAAATTGATTTGCTGATAGTACCGCAATGCAGTAGGTAACCCATTAACAACACTACCTATCCCGTACCTACTACCACATCACATTCTGTTTGCATAATAGCCGCATCTTTTGGCACTCCCACACTCGTGTCATGTGGCGCTGTTTGGAGGATGGAGATTAAACTAAGGATGAGTTATTAAATGACATGACGAGGCGAATTTCCCTTCACTGACCAGGCTAAATGCAGTCACATTTCATCTTCAAATATGTTGATCATAATTGTGCTCATCAATTTGTGGCACGCGTGAGGTCTTTCAATGAAAATACCAATCATCGTCCTCAAGATAGATGTTAAGCTATTCAAGATGGCGTATGACTTTAAGGCCATTCACTACCTAATGAATAGAAAAATGTACGGAGGGAATTATTGATGAATCATTATTAATTGTTCCTAATGATGTTATCCTCATGCATTGATTTAAGATTCGATAAAGTAATCATTTTTACCAGCAAAACAGGCATTCACAATTTATAGTGATGCTTTAAAATCCCATTTATAGTTAAAAAGATGTTTATAAGAATGGTGGGATAAACTTATATCAACTATTTTTGAACTTTTATAGTTATGCTCGAAATTGTTCCATAATTAAAGAAATTGAACATTTAAGTGAGTGGACACTATTTTAAAATGCGAATATTAAATGGAAGATTCTATTGAAAGGGTAATAAAATAAAGATATGACACTCAGGATAAATTTACAAGACGATATTAATTTTTAATATTTTCGACTACATCATATGGATGTTACACTTTACAGGTGAAGAATTAATTAGAAGTTGAAATATAACTCACCAATAACTGATAAAAGTAACTTACTTTTTCTGTTGTGGACTTGTGGTAGGTAACTTTCTTCATAGAGCTGCTTTCCTTTCTGGCAGTTTCTTCTAGTCCCTTGTATCTAATCTTCTATTAACGTTATTAATATGGCCTTTGGCTCTGTAGCAGATGTTAAACCCCATAATCAATAAATTATAGTGAATTTAATGAGTACGGGATATAATGAAAACTCCATTAATTATCTTTAAAAGTGTATGGCCTATACAGGGTGACGCATAAAAATGGAAACATATTTTCATATAAGTTTATTTTGCACACTATCATTAGTGGTCCTTTTTTTTCTATAAATAATGTTTTATTCGTTAACTTTTTCTTTATCTGATTTGAAAATCAGTTAAAATTAAAATTAAACATCCTGAAACTGATTTAAAAAAGGAAATAAAAAGTGCTTGCCCGCGGGCTAAGAATACTGAAACAAAATTCTCACTGGTATAATTCATTTTAATCTTGTAGTATTAAATATTCAATCCTATTATTTATTATTCATTTAACATTATGGTCCTATGAAACGCATCTTAACCCTCTTCACGATGTCTTCTATGTTTCTTTACTTTCAAAATATAGATGGCGTTGTAAATCAGTTCCTAAAATTCGTGCATTGCACACATCTTGAAAGACTGATATCTAAAGTCGTGAATAATATAATTCGGTGAAATGTGAGTTTAGTGGTGTCCAGTACGTTCTTCCTGATTGGTGAATGTTTTCATGTGTTCGTTTAATGGGTTTCTTTTCTAGCACCGCCCAGTATAATGTATATTCAGTGCATTAACAGATTTATATGAATTTCATTTTGAGTATTCTTCTATACGCCCACACCTGAAAAGGTATGAACTCTTTTGGAATCAGACGAAATAGAAATTGAAATCATTCCAGCAGAAGAAGAACAGGAAGGAAACAAAAGTTTTATCAAACATTAAAACTGATTTCACTACACGAAAATGTGAATAAAATCTACAAAAATGTAATGGTTGGAACAATATTCGTCAAAATTGTAATAATGAAAGTTGATATCCCTGGTCATGGATCTCATAAATCTTCGAAGTTCTTGACTCAAGTCACTATTCTTGAAAGTTCAGAAAGTCTTGTATACAATTTCAAAATCTCATAATATCTGCTAGACAGTTACAGGTCATTTGGTACACTGCCATTTGGTCCATGGTCATCTGATGCACGGACATTTGGTCAAGGGTCATTTTGTCCATGGTTATTTGATCAACGGTCAATTGGTCAAGGTACATTTGATCTATGGTCATTTGATCTATGGTCATTTGATCTAGGTCATTTGGTCTATGGTCATTTGATCTAGGTCATTTGATCTATGGTCATTTGATCTATGGTCATTTGATCTAGGTCATTTGATCTATGGTCATTTGATCTATGGTCATTTGTTCTAGGTCATTTGATCTAGGTCATTTGGTCTAGGTCATTTGTTCCATGGCCATTTGATCTATGGTCATTTGTTCCACGGTCATTTGATCTATGGTCATTTGTTCCACGGTCATTTGATCTATGGTCATTTGTTCCACGGTCATTTGATCTATGGTCATTTGTTCCATGGTCATTTGATCTATGGTCATTTTATCCATGGTCATTTTATCCATGGTCATTTGTTCCATGGTCATTTGATCCATGGTCATTTGTTCCATGGTCATTTGATCCATGGTCATTTTATCCATGGTCATTTGTTCCATGGTCATTTGATCCATGGTCATTTGTTCCATGGTCATTTGATCCATGGTAATTTGTTCCATGGTCATTTGTTCCATGGTCATTTGATCCATGGTCATTTGTTCCATGGTCATTTGATCCATGGTCATTTGTTCCATGGTCATTTGTTCCATGGTCATTTGATCCATGGTCATTTGTTCCATGGTCATTTGTTCCATGGTCATTTGATCCATGGTCATTTGATCCATGGTCATTTGTTCCATGGTCATTTGATCCATGGTCATTTGTTCCATGGTCATTTGGTCCTAAGTCCCTGTGTCCAATTTCCTCCAAAAACAGAAAATGTATACGATTCTGGTAAATATATATTTTTGCATACTTAATAGCGTTGCACACTAAAAGAAACTGAAAGAATATTATCTAGAAATAAATAATTACGTATTGAAAATTTGACAGCGTATTATTTTGCATTGAAAAATAATACATACAATAACCATAATACGTATTATAAAATATTTGGTGTAATACGTATAATATAAATATTTAGTTGATATAGCGTATAGTATAAGAAAAATATAACAACAAAAGCAATATAATTGAAATATGGCTTAGAGAAAAATAATTTTTATCGTAAAAGTTATAGGAGTTCATCAATCTTCATATTTTACACTCACATCTTTCCAGAAACCTTATAATATCCTGAATAAGTAGGTCCTTGTCCAATATATCACCCTTAGAATTCATTTACGTACTATGTACCCATTTTCAATAGGTACTTAAAAGCTTTTTCTTTACAGTGGGTGAAATAATCGGACTTTAACGAAACCGATATATGGTATCAAACCTAATATCAGTAAGTTACATTTAATGCTATTGTTTGTAGTATTATTAATATTTTTATGTTGTTAATACCTCTCGAGATTTTCTTGGTCATAATTTGCCAAAAACTTCAGAATTAAACACACTTCATAATCATTTTTTATCATAAAGAAATGAGTCACTGTGATGATGTACTATCAGAGAAAAGAGTCACTGTGATGATGTACTATCAGAGAAAAGAGTCACTGTGATGATGTACTATCAGAGAAAAGAGTCACTGTGATGATGTACTATCAGAAAAAAGAGTCACTGTGCAAAATTTTCTTTTGAAAGTTAAATTACTATGTAAATTGTATGACAATTCAAAGATACTTTTTGTCTCGGACTCTACAACATCTTCAATTTCTCACATTTTGTTTCTATTTATTGATAACTTTCTAAGAGTTGTCAGCAAATAATTTGTTGAAGTGTTCACTCTTTTTGTAGTTTTAAAACACTGAATTGTAGCCAAAATTAATTAGTTTGCCTGTTTACAATTTTTCCCGCCTTTTGATGTTTGGAGTATTCTCATTTATATATTATTTAAAAATTATATTTTATCCCCGCAGGTTTCAATAAATAATTAAAATGGAATAAAGTGTATAATTAGATTGCTAATATTTAATTCTGTTATCATTAGTTGTAAATGAATATAAATTATCACCATAAACAATATTCAACGTACCTAATAATTGTAGTCAATTAATATCATTCATATCAGAAAAGGTTGAAAGATTTAAGATGAAAATATAAATTAAGTTGGTGACCGAACGCAAGATACGGAATCGAAAACTATAAGCTAGAATAAAAAAATATATACAAAGGACTTTGAAGAAGTAGTCAAACTGCAATGCGACTCCATCAATAAAGGCACTCTCCATTTTATGAGGAAAAAGAACTCATGAAAACAAATACGCTACATTGTGAATGCTGTCAGTCACTTACCAAGGAATGGGACGAAAAGGCATCTAATGTGACTGTACTCACGGATGGAAGAGGAAAATGAAGAGGTGATAGTAAATGAAGCTTACGAGCCTACCTAACACAAAATCTAAGACATCGTAGGTGAACAGCATAACCCTATAGGGCCTAGGTAATAGTTAGCTAGGACAATGCAATCATATATTAGATCTGGACCATCATCTGTCATTCATCTAAAGTCAATACAAATTTAGCAACTTTCTATCAATCAGTAATTGGACTAATGACGGATTTATGTAGTTTTGATTGTTCAAATTTATAGTTTTACTTTATTTGGTTCAGAATCCATAATACGAGATTTTACCTTCGGATTACACATTTTTTTAAATAATGTACTGAACTGGAAGTTCGACTAAACCTAATAAATATTTGGTATTTTATATATGGCTTCACGACTAAACCAATGTAGTATATAAGTTATTCATTAAATTAGAAGAACATGAATGAAACTTTTATTAATATCACAATCCTGTAATTTTCTCAGTAACAATACATGGCAACTGTTTTCAACATCACAAAAGTCAGTTGTATTTGGTGCTAATTTGTACCTATAGTTTTATCTCAACTATTTTATACTAATAGCTGTGAGCATAACCCAAGTGCTTTCTTTTAAAATATCCAATCTATAGTTAATAAAGCCTTACAATACCATATTTATAAATTACTCTTACTATGCAACCAGCCGGTTAAAACGATCACTGGAGATATAGTATTAAGCCTGGTCGCAAAAAATTAACAGTCGAATAAAGAAATTAATAAACTTATTTAATCTCAGAAGTTATTTCTATAAAAGATGTATTTGTTCTTAATGAACCTCATATTAGGAAATTAAGTTATAATGGAAATATATTGACAAATTAAAACTGTAAAATATTTATGGAATAAATACCAATTAGCCACTTAATTTAATATACTCAGAGGGGAGCAAATTAAAAGAGTTATAAATTTAAATTCGAGTAAGTAATAGCATTGTATTCGTATAACAATTAGATAAACAATATGAAAACATCAAAATCAAAAATATTAACGTAACTGTAATTCATTCAATAAATATTGTGCTCCAAATATCGATACAAAAATAATGAGAATAATAGGAAAACAAACAATATTCATGCAACTTTATGAAGAAAATAAATATTAGTTCAACAAATACCAGCGCAAAATTTTTTTTTGCCTAAAATATCCACGCCTCAAACAATTTATTATGTCAAACATTGAAACAGTTTCGATTTCAATGGAATATTTGAATTGATTGGTAAAATCTGTCGATTGAGTGGAAAAATCGGTCGATTGAGTGGTAGAATCTGTCGATTGAGTGGTAGAATCTGTCGATTGAGTGGTAGAATCTGTCGGTTGAGTGGTAGAATCTGTCGGTTGAGTGGTAAAATATGTCGATTGAGTGGTAGAATCTGTCGATTGAATTGTATAATCTATCGATTCAATTGTGGAATCTGTCGATTGAGTTTTGGAATCTGTCGATTGAATGGTAGAATCTGTCGATTGAGTGGTAGAATCTGTCGATTGAGTTGTAGAATCTGTCGATTGAGTGGTAGAATCTGTCGATTGAATTGTAGAATCTTTCGATTGAGTGGTAGAATCTTTCGGTTGAGTTGTGGAATCGATCGATTGAGGTGTATAATATGTCTATTGAATTATTGATTCATTCGATTGTGTGGTAAAATATGTCGATCGAGTGTAGAATCCGTCGATTGAGTAGTAGAATCTGTCGATTGAGAATTAGAATCTGTCGATAGAGTGGTAGAATCTATCGATCGAGTGGTAGAATCTGTCGATCGAATGGTAGAATCTGTCGATCGAATGGTAGAATCCGTCGATTGAGTGGTATAATAAGTCGATCGAGTGGTATAATAAGTCGATCGAGTGGTAGAACCTTTCGATTGTGTGGTAGTTTCGATTGAGTGGTAGTACCTTTCGATTGAGTGGTAGATCTTTTGATTGAGTGATTGAATTTTCCGATTGAGTGAGAGAATCTTTGATTGAGAGGGAGAATCTTCCGATATATACGAGCCATCCGATAACTAGGAAGAATTTTCAGATTGAGAGGGGGAATCTACCGATTGAGGGGAGAATCTTCCAATTAAAAAAGGTCTTATTCAAATTGATTTATTAAATCCTCTGTTTGAATTCAACAAATCGCTAGTTGATTTACAAGTAAATTTTAGAATCAACGTAATCCTCCTAGTTGATCTGATAAGAATTCATTCAGATTAAAAGAAAATCCTTTTATATTTGTGAAAGATTTTATTATTTGTGTCGGAGGTTCAAGTCAATATGTAAGAGAGTCTGTTCTATTTTCAAGTATTCTAGATAATCCTGGTCGAGATGTAGAATATCTTGGTCGAGATTTAGAGGGTCCTGTTCTAGAAGTAGAATATCGCGGTTGAAATATAGAATATCCCGGTCGATATGTAGTGGGGTCTGGTCAAGATATAGAATATCCTGGTTGAGATGTAGAAGGGCCTTGTTGAGATGTAGAAAATCCTGGTCGAGGCTTAGAAGGTCCTAGATGAGATCTTGAAAATCCTAGTCGAGATGTAGAAGGTCCTGGTTGAGATGTAGAAGGTTTTGGGGTTATGAAGAAGGCCTTGTCGATATGTAGAATGTCCTGGTCGAGATGCAAAATGTCCTGGTCGAGATGTAAAAGGTCCTGATCGAGATGTAAAAGGTCCTGGTCGAGATGTAGAAAGTCCTGATCTAGATGTAGAAGATCCTGGTTGAGGTGAAGAAAATCCTGGTCGAGAGGTAGAAGGTCCTGGTTGAGATGTAGAAGGTTTTGGCGATATGAAGAAGGCCTTGTCGATAGGTAGAATATCCTGGTCGAGATGAAAAAGGTCCTGGTCGAGATGTAAGAGGTCCTGGTCGAGATGTAGAATGTCTTGGTCGAGATGTAGAATGTCTTGGTCGAGATGTTGAAAAACCTGATGTAGAAGATCCTGCATGGTTCGAGATATACATCTTCTAGATATACATAGAAGGTCCTAGTCGAGATGTAGAATATCCTGGTTGAGAAGTAGATGATCCTAGTCGAGATGTAGAAGATCCTGGTTGAAATATGGAAGGTCATGGTTGAGATGTAGAAAATCCTGGTGAGATATAGTAAATCCTGGTAAGATATAAAAGGTCCTGGCGAGATATTGAAGGTCCCAGCTAGATATAGAAAATCCTAGTCGAGATATAGAAGGTACTGGTTGAGATATAGAAGGTCCTGGTTGAGATGTAGAAGATCCTGGTTGAGATGTAGAAGATCCTGGTTGAGATGTAGAAAATCCTGGTTGAGATGTAGAAGATCCTGGTTGAGATGTGGAAAATCCTGATTGTTGATTTGTATTCTTCTTTTCTACATAGTATACTTCAAACCCTACTAGAAAGTTAACGTATCAATTTTATCTTTTAAAATCTGCAATAAATGGTAATTAAGACTTCTGCTCGATTTGTACGAGTCTCTTCCCGATTTGTACGTGTCTCTTTTCGATTTGTACGAGTTTCTTTTCCGATTTGTGGGATTTTCTTTCCAATTTGTAGGATTTTGTTGGTTCTAGGTAAATTGCTCGAAGACAATTGCTCGAAAATAATTGCACGAAAACAATTGCTTGAATGAACAATTGCTCGAAAGACAATTGCTCGAAAAACAATTGCTCGAACGAACAATTGATCGAATGAACAGTTGCTCGAATTATCAAATTGCTCGAATGAGCAAAATTGCTCGAATGAGCAAAATTGCTCGAATTATAAAATTGCACAGTTTTCGATTTTATAAAAGTCAGTTATTCATGAAGTGGAGCTGCATCTAACAATCCTTGTTTCTTTTTAGTAATTAGTCATTAATCATTCTATAAATGAATTTAATTATTACTCATTCTGCATAATCTTTTTTTAGACCGTCTGTGTCATCTCGTATGTAACGTGTGAATTGGAATCATGTGGTGAATCAGTACTATTCATGTTTTTTTATCATAAAACCTGAAAAAAATTTGTAGATTAATTTATTACTAGCCTATCTGTATGTGGCACCTCAATAGGTGAAATAACTCAAAGTTATGGCAGAGTTTTAATAAATCTACAAATTTTTCCGATTCGTAGGATTTTCTTTCCGATTTTGTGGAATTTTGTTTCAAATTTGTAGGATTTTCTTTCGGATTTATAGAATTTCCTTTCCGATTTGTAGTATTTTTTTCTTTCTATTAGTAGGATTTTTTTCAGTTTGTAAGATTTTCTTTCGATTTAAGATTTCCTTTCCGATATGTAGGATTTTCTTTCCGATTTGTAGGATTTTCTGTCCGATTTGTAGGATATCTTCCAGATTTCAGAATGATGATACTAGATTTAGAAAGGATAACCCACGATTTGTAGAAGTTAATGCTCGATTTGTAGATGATAGTACCCAATTTGTAGGAGATACTACCCGAGTTGTAGAAGATACTAATGGATTTGTAGGAGATACTACTCGATTTGTAGGAGATACTACCCGATTTGTAGGAGATATTACCCGATTTGTAGGAAATACTACCCGATTTGTAGGAGATACTACCCGAGTTGTAGGAGATACTACCCGATTTGTAGGAGATACTAATGGATTTGTAGGAGATACTACTCGATTTGTAGGAGATACTACCCGATTTGTAGGAGATATTACCCGATTTGTAGGAAATACTACCCGATTTGTAGGAGATACTACCCGAGTTGTAGGAGATACTACCCGAGTTGTAGAAGATACTAACGGATTTGTAGGAGATACTACCCGAGTTGTAGAAGATACAAATGGATTTGTAGGAGATACTACTCGATTTGTAGGAGATACTACCCTATTTGTAGGAGATACTACCCGATTTGTAGGAAATACTACCCGATTTGTAGGAGATACTACCCGAGTTGTAGGAGATACTACCCGATTTGTAGGAGATACTACCCGAGTTGTAGAAGATACTAACGGATTTGTAGGAGATACTACCCGATTTGTAGGAGTTACTACCCGATTTGTAGGAGATACTACCCGATTTGTAGGAAATACTACCCGATTTGTAGGAGATACTACTCGATTTGTAGGAGATACTATTAGATTTGTAGGAGATACTACCCGATTTGTAGGAGATACTACCCGATTTGTAGGAGATACTACCCGATTTGTAGGAAATACTACCCGATTTGTAGGAGATACTACTCGATTTGTAGGAGATACTATTAGATTTGTAGGAGATACTACCCGATTTGTAGGAGATACTACCCGATTTGTAGGAGATACTACCCGATTTGTAGGAGATGCTAACTGATTTTTAGGAGATACTACTCGATTTGTAGGAGATACTACTCGATTTGTAGGAGATACTATTAGATTTGTAGGAGATTGTACCCGAGTTGTTGAAGTTACAGCACAATTTGTACGAGTGAAAGGCCGATTTGTAAGATTTACCGTCCGATTTGTAAGAGTTACCATCCGATTTGTAAGAGTTACCGTCCGATTCGTAAGAGTTACTGTCCGATTTGTAAGAGTTACCGTCCGATTTGTAAGAGTTATCGTCCGATTTGTAAGAGTTATCGTCCGATTTGTAAGAGTTATCGTCCGATTTGTAAGAGTTATCGTCCGATTTGTAAGAGTTACCGCCGACTTTGTAAGAGTTACTGTCCGATTTGTAAGAGTTACCACCCGATTTGTGAGAGTTACGAGTTACCGTCCGATTTGTAAGAAATACCGTTCGATTTGTAAGAGTTACCGCCGACTTTGTAAGAGTTACTGTCCGATTTGTAAGAGTTACCACCCGATTTGTGAGAGTTACGAGTTACCGTCCGATTTGTAAGAAATACCGTCCGATTTGTAAGAGTTACCGTCCGATTTGTAAGAATTACCGTCCGATTTGTTAGAGTTATCGTCCGATTTGTAAGAGTTGCCATCCGATATGTAAGAGTTACCGTCCGATTTGTAAGAGTTACCGTCCAATTTGTGGGAGTTACCGTCCGATTTGTAAGAGTTACCATCCGATTCGTAAGAGTTACCGTCCGATTTGTAAGAGTTACCGTCCAATTTGTGGGAGTTACCGTCCGATTTGTAAGAGTTACCGTCCGATTTGTAAGAGTAACCGTCCGATTTATAAGAGTTACTGCCCGCTTTGTAAGAGTTACCGTCCGATTTGTAAGAGTTACCACCCGATTTGTAAGAGTTACCGCCCAATTTGTGAGAGTTACCGTCCGATTTGTAAGAAATACCTTCCGATTTGTAAGAGTTACTGTCCGATTTGTAAGATTTACCGTCCGATTCGTAACAGTTACCGTCCGATTTGTATGAGTTGCCGTCCGTCCGATTTGTAAGAGTTACCGTCCGATTTGATAGAGTTATCGTTCGATTTGTAAGAGTTGCCGTCCGATTTGTAAGAGTTACCGTCGATTTGTATGAGTTACCGTCCGATTTGTAAGAGTTACCGTCCGATTTGTAAGAGTTACCGTCCGATTTGATAGAGTTATCGTTCGATTTGTAAGAGTTACCGTCCGATTTGTAAGAGTTACCGTCCGAATTGTAAGAGTTACCGTCCGATTTGTAAGAGTTACCGTCGATTTGTATGAGTTACCGTCCGATTTGTAAGAGTTACCGTCGATTCGTAAGAGTTACCGTCCGATTTGTAAGAGTTACCGTTAATTTGTAAGAGTTACCGTAGATTTGTAAGAGTTACCGTCCGATTTGTAAGAGTTACCGTCGATTTGTATGAGTTACCGTCCGATTTGTAAGAGTTACCGTCCGATTTGTAAGAGTTACCGTCGATTTGTATGAGTTACCGTCCGATTTGTAAGAGTTACCGTCGATTCGTAAGAGTTACCGTCCGATTTGTAAGAGTTACCGCCCGATTTGTAAGAGTTACCGTCGATTTGTAAGAGTTACCGCCCGATTTTGAGAAGTTGCAGCATTATTTACAGAAATTATTGAATGAATTTCAAAGGGGTTGCTGTTTGATTTGTAGAATTTTCTGGTGGTTCAATCTGAGAACAAATACCTTTAAGAAATAAATGGACAAAAATCAAATACTGAATAGATAGCAAAATATCTCATCAGAATCAGGGTAATGTTGAATCGAAAACAAGTGCTTTGTCGGCTTGATCATGTGAGCTTATTTTCTAAAATAATTTAATACAGAGTGAGATCCTAATGAGGAAATTAGTTATTGAACACATCAGTGTGAGGAACAACTGAATTTTGATATTTTTTCATAGGATCGATCTTAGGAATGGAACATTAAAAAGTTATAGCGATTCCATATTTAGTAGATAGGCTATCCTACTATGTATATCTAATGCTATTAAGTAAGTACTGATTTTAATATGTATTGTGACATTGTATGCATGATATATACCTTATAATCTCACCCTGTGAAGATATATCTGTTACTATGTCATGTCTGATTGATAAGTAATGGATATTATAAACCATAAGATGATTTGTGAATGAAAAATATATATTTTGGAAGCTATAATACTGGACCAAAAATTGTCAACCACCGGAAAGATATTTCGAAATTGGCAACCCCACTTTCAATAACATCACTTTACCTCGGTATAAAAAGTGTTTGTATGAAATGGATTGCAAACACTCTGAAAATAGGGCGACCCAAGATTCACCCAACAGAGCAATCGCTAATCCAGTAGGAAATGGACCAAAACCCACAAAATTCAATTCGTCAAGTGGCAAAATAGATAGATTTTTCCTGCTATACAACTCAAAATACCATGAAAGCATGATTTAAACCGTAAAAATTGGTAGGAACTCAATCCAAAAAACAAATTTCAGCGTCTGATTCTTTGTCAATGTATTTCTCAGATTAACATATGGACCCACAGAAAATCATATTTTCTGATGGAAATCGATTCAATCTCCGACCACATCCAAATCGTCAAAACACTAGAGTCTGGATTACAATGCATTAACCCTTTTCTCAATGATGATCCGATAAAACAAGGAAATGAAAAAGTTATGCGTTGTCTAAGTGGTTGATGGCAGAGTGCTACCAATTGTTTGGTTTGATGTTGGTGAGCTTGTTGATTCTAAAAGTTAAAAAAGCTGGGACTTCTGATGAATAAGTTGTGGCCTGCAATGAATGATTCCGCTACAATTTAAAATTTATACTATAGCCAATAGAACAGAACGACGCCACACTGCCCCAATGATTGTCTTGCGCTTTCGTCGGAAATATTCCCAGAGATAGACATCAGCAGGGACCAATTTAACTTGAATTTCATGCATTTTCAATCCTCACATTTAACCTCCTTGGACTACTGGTTTTGGTTAAAAATGAACGCTATAATGACTCATAATAAACCAGAAGATCTACGAAGTATTGAAGGATTAATCAACAGAACCAATAAAAGGACCAGCGAAGAACGGGTACGACATGCTGTAACAAACTTCTTCAGAAGTGTTGAAAAATGTGGCCATTTTGAGGCTGGATTGTAATCTATGATGTTTACTTAAATAAATCATGAAAAATCCTAATTTCCTAATTTGCATCCTGATATTTCAAGTTTAAAATGTTAAATCATGTCAGTTTTACGTACACTATGGTTATAATTTTTTTTACCTAGCAATCACCCAGTATGCATGATGTATCTCTACATTCAATATTCATGTTTGCTTGTGGGATAGTATATCGTGATAAAATATTCAAGTTCATACGAAGAATGCATTTAATGAAAGATTAGGAAGCGACTATAAGAAATAAAAATACTCTGGAAATGGCTTAATTAATGAATTGAATAAACATATTCAATGAAATAAACAAAGTTTTGATGCAGTGCATGGTTTAGTTGAACCAGATACAGAATTCTTAACAAGATTATAACCATAAGTGATACTCGCTGGAGAACTGTAACTATTGCCTTCAGCAAAGAGTTTAGTAAATAGTTTAAAAATAATTTATTCATTTCAGATGTATAAATCAGACTAAAGTCGAGTTCCAAGGCAGCGGCTGAAGTGGCTAGAACCGCACGATTCAAGCCGCTCGGTTCTCCTTCTCCTGATATATCATATGTACGTACCCCTTTCCAATCGAGCATCTACAGCCGTACGGCTCTAGCCGCTTCAGTTATTATATTATTATTATAATATTATTATAACCATTTGTTTTGTATAATCACATTTATCATAACTGTTTTATTATGTATTCAATTAAAAATGGATTCTTTTACTTCGAAAATCATCTCACAAAAATCTAATTAATTATATCATTATACAGTTACTATTTTAAAACATACAAAATAATTATTTCAATATGGTATACTATTACAATAGTATATATACAAACTTTTAATGTATTAGAAGAATGAATAGAGTAGCAGGAATTATGAAAGAAAAAGGTTAAGGTGTATTGTAATATAAAAAAAATAATCAAAATTATACAAAAAATAAATTACATGGGTTTATTCACAAGAAAACAAAAATATATTATATACAAACTATCAAACACTATACAGGCAGGCCCTGCTTTAATTACCAAATCACGACTCACTTTAATTACCAAAAGGTAATTGAAGCGAGAAAAAGAAACAAGAAATATATAATGGTCACTCCTTGATTGAACATCTCATTTTCTATGAGTTATAGAAAGAAAATTTGTTTTAGAGTTAGAGTACTATATAAGCCTATTTACTAACAGTGTTTCAGTAAGTGTTTCAGTGCTTATGACTGTGATGAAAGGTTAAAGTAGTGACATTATTAAAGGTTTTAAAATCCAACCAAATCTTAACTCTCACTCAATATAGGTGAGTGATTAATAGATACTTAGATTTCTATAAATTATTGTGTTCCGTTGAACAAACAACAATTTTATGCTCCATGAAATATTTTTGGTAGTAAGGTACTAAGTTCTAAGTTATTGGTTGGTTCTACATTTTCGGATACGTCCGAAAATAAAATATATTAAATATTATTTAACTTCTATTCAAATTGGTATCACGGATACCAATTGAAATAAAAGTTAAATAATGATTACAGCAAAAAATCGTAGTAGACCAGAGTTACGTTCCAAGTTTGTTTGGTCTAGTAAGAAACTCACTTCAGCTGTTTCCTACTTGACCAAAATCGTTTTCTTTAAAAGTGAAGCGGCGACTTTAATATTTCGATAGCTCTATTCGTTTATGATAACTTTAATGCCAAATTAATGGTGACTAACATACCAATATTGAAGGGAAACCAATTTAGAAACGGTAAGATTTTTTTTTTCAATTAAAATGAATATAATTTTTTTTCAATTAAATTATCATTTTATGAAATTATAATAGTCGCCACTGTATCTTGTTTTCTGTAACTTTTCACATCTATTTTTTTTAGCACAGACTGTACCATTAAATCGGAAACCGATTCTGTCTTATGTTTTATCCTAAAAACAACATAAATAAATATAATACATCAGTCAAATTAGAGATTTATCTTTAAAACAGTATTGTAATTATTACTCCTTGTAATATTTATACTAAAATAACTGTCAGGTGACAAAAACCGTGTTTTGTCTAGTACGAGGTTTTTTGCAGTACAGTTTCAAAAATTTCTTGGTCTAATAGGAGATTTGTCTACTAGGAGGCTGGTCTAAATTTAGGTTTTGCTGTATTATATAGAGAATTTTTACGTGTTCGAAGATATGTAACTGTGCAATAACACGGAACTTACCCTATAATTAGTCATGTTGAATTTCTGAACCAATTGCTTCTAATAACCTCATCTGAATTATAATTTTGATGTTTTTTTTAATTACCGTGAATTAATCACAAAAAATTGTCTCCGTTTTCTATGTCTACGAACAGTATTTATTTCGAGACATGACTCGAAATACAGGCCTGCCTGTAACAGAATTTTCACTACATATCTGAAAAATAAACTAAGAATTCACCAAACCCACCACCATACGAAATTTAACAAAATGTAAAATAATCAATTTGAGAATATCGAATTCACTTTTTTTTGTACGTTATTACTTTCGCAGAATGCGGGAAGGTTATATTTTCACCGAAATTTTATTTATTTATTTATATATTTATCATCTGTTATTCGATAAACTGAAAAAGTGTTCAGCCAAATTGTCTGAAATTTGATGAGACGATTGGTCAATGTCCAGGAACGATCTAGTAGAATATTGGAAGCGATCTGGTCAAAGGTCAAGGTCATTTATAACTTGATAACTCAAAAAGAATTGTACCATATTGCATGGAACTTGTTGGGACAATTGGTTATTATCCATATAGCAGTTTCTCAAATTTTGGGAGAGAACGGGTCAAAGCGGAGGTGAAGGTATGCACTCTTCCGAGTGCACATAATCTAGTTTACTATTAATATTGTAAATCTTCACGGGCATCTCTGATTTCTTTTCATCTTTAAATTATTGTAAGACCTATGGTGTGCGGAAAGTTCACCGCCCTCAATTCACTGCCGGATAGTTCTCGCACTCAATTCACCGCATGGAAAGTTCACCGCAACTCAATTCACCGTAAAACAATTTAATTAAAAATGTAACAATGATATGAAAAATTATAACAATAATTTGAAACTAAATAGACATGATTTACGTTAAAAATACAGGCTTGTTTAAGAGAATATTAAATGAATATTACCTTCTGAAGATATGAAATTAAAATGATATATTATTACTGAAAGTATTGAAATAATATATTATTACTTAAAATATGAAATAATATAAATTAAATAACGATTGTTGTTTCGACATTAATTTCCTTTTGGATAGTATTCGGTTATATTGTGAGGGGTGCTTTTCCGTCAGAGGTTCAAGATTCCTTGGTTATTTCAAAGGTACGTGGCTTGGATGGCCAGACAGATGAGGACATCGTAGTCTCCCAAATATTCTTTAGAAATGAGTACTGTTTATATTCTTGTTAAAGAAAATAGACCAAAAACCAACAATTACTATGTTGAAGGGTAGCATATAGTGCTTTAAATGAACAAATGACTTCGGTACATCAAAATATAAGGAAGTTTTTGGACTGCATCAAGTAAGAGGTAACAGCTTGTTTATAAGGACTAGTGTTGGCCCACGATGAAAATTTCGATGTACTAGAATATGTACGAGGCATTGTACAATGCGAATTATTTAAGTTATTATTTAATTATTACAATGCATTGTTTCCTATTAGTATTTATTTTTGCTATTTGTAGTCATTTAGGTAATCATAGAATGAATATATGAGTAGTTTTTTTAGACATAATTTAAAAAATAATTGAGTATTTTTTCTATCCATTATAATAAATGCATCCAGTTGCCATACCTTTTATTAACCCTAATGAGTTGCGGTGAACTTTCCATGCGAGAAATGAGTGTAGTGAACTTTCCGGCGGTGAAACGAGGGTGGTGAACCTTCCGGCGAGAATTGAGGGCGGAACTTTCCTGTAATCACCACCTATATAGCTAGGTGAAACACCATCTCATTTTTTCAACCCATTTTGTATACTTTGGGATTTAGAAATATAGTTCAAATTTATCAATAATATTACATAAAGTTACTAATGGCACGAATTAGCATTTCTACATTTCTACGCTATAGAAAAAAGAAATAACAACTTTTTTGTTCAAACAACTGGTAAATTCATATACTTAGTCATATAGATTCACCTGCTTTTCTATTTTTTATTTTTTTTGATTACTTAATTCATTTCACATCATGCAATAATTATTCATTAATTATTTCTTACCAGAACAAAGATGTTTTGTAAAATAATTATATTAGGTTTTGCTATAAAAGAGTCACTGTATGATGATTATTTCACAAATCAGTCTTTTATTTTCAATAGTTTAATATTTTTCGTCATGCACCTATATAAATTTAATACATTCTCAATTACCTTTGAATTTTCTTTGTAAACTATGCTTTTAGTAAATTGCATAAAAATTTACAGATACATTTTCATTCTCAGACTGTATTTTCATCTTCATCATTAATTTTGTTCAGTGGTTCACATTTGATTTTATTTCAGATAACTTTCTAAACATTATCAGTAACTAATTTGTTGAAGTGTTCACTCATTTCGCAGTATAAAAACACTGTAAATTTAGGTTCAAATTAATTAGTTTGCCTGTTTACAAGCTTTCCAGCCTTTTGATGTTTGGAGTCTTCTCATTTCTTTATCATTTTATACAATTTGAGTATATCCACAGACAGCTTTAATAAATGGTTAACATTGGAATATAAAATGGTGAATCTTCAATCCTGTTTTATAAATAGTTATGCATATTGATTATCACTAGGGTTGTGACAATATGCTTTTAGCATAAAAATATATTCCCGAGAATATTTGAAATAAAGCATATTCTTGTTATTAAAAACATATTTTTATTAAAAATATATTCTTTTTATTAAAAAGTAATGAAACATATCTTTTTAACAAAAAAGAAAAAAATCATGAAACTAATAGATTTCCCACAAGCAAAATTTACCTAGATACAACTAACGAATATATATTTACAACAAAGCAATAGAAAGTATGTAGGTATTTTAGAAGACTGTTGCCCACCGATACATGTCAAGATTATTGGAACATACCAGCCGAATTGGTTAATCTTGGAAAACTTGTTCAGGGTTCGATATCGAAAAGTTTCATGAATTAATATTAGAAAATGCATTTTTTATTTTATTTTTATTCAAGTCCTAACAACTTTTCAACGTTTCTTAGTTCAAATTTAAAATTTACCCGTTTTATTAACCCGATATTTTATTACTAGATATTACTGTAAATGATCTTGGTCAGACGATGTACACATTGAACCCAAGTGCTATGATTCAAGTTAATGAAACTTATTTAAACTCTTCAAAAATTTCCATTGCCTCAAAAACACGAGATTGGCATCCGAATGTGATTTAAGGAGATTGCTAATATTCCCTATCAGGTTCATAAAGCTAATTCCAGCACTTTTAATGAATTGAGCATAATAAGTATAATTGAGCATAAAAATAATAAAAAGCATATTTTAAAGAAATATAGAACATATTTTAAAAGAATATATAGCATATTTTAAAGGTATTTAAAGCTTATTTCAGAGCATAAAAGAATATACTTATAGCATATGGAGAATAAATTGTTTGAGAATATAAAACATATTTCAAAGAGAATATTGTCACAACCCAAATTATCACCAAGAACATCTAAATATAAAGCCTATAGTAACTAATTTCAGATTACATAAATTATTTTTAAAAATTTTAATGTGTGTCACTTACGGATATAGGAAAACGAATTTTATGCTACCATTCATATATTTTATATCATAGATTGTTGAAAAGATGTAAATGTTAGGGCTCAAACACACTACAAGCGGAGCGGAGCAGCTTGGAGTGGAGCGCCATTAATAAGGTTTGGTATTCGTATGCCGAGACTCACGCTTGGTTGTTCACACTGCTACGCTCCGCTTGTTGTGCGTACTTACCCTTAATAAAGTTGGAAACCTAACTCCTGATTAGGAAAAGAACATATTAATAGAAAGAAAGAAAAACACAAAGAAATTAGAAAAGTAGTCAAACTGTAAGGTGATTATTCCATTATTATAAGCTATGATGTGAAAAACAAATCATGACAACAAATTCACTACTCCGTGAATTCTGTCAATTACCAAGGGATGTGACAAGAAGGGACACAATGTGACAGTGCTGATGTATGGAAGAGGAAAATAGAGAGGTGATAGGAAATGATACCACGAACCTACTTAACACAAAATTCCAAGATCTCGTAGTTGAAGAGCATAACCCTAGCGCTTTCCTCTAAAACTACAATTACATAACGTTAAAATTCAGATCAGAATCCATGTTAAAAGTTTGAAATTGGCAGAATGAAAATTGAAGAAGAGGAAGAAGTGGAGGAAATATGCAATTGAAAGCAAATAAATCTAGTAGGGGTTTAACGTCTGCTTCGGAACCAAAGGTCATGTCACTGACGTCAAAAGGAAATTAAATACAAGGGTCTGGAAGAAGCAGTAATAAAGGAAAGTGGCTTCATGCACCGTCAGTGACAATGCTCATGAGTTCAGAAAAACTAATCCGTGAGTGCAATCACTTACCAAGGAATGTGAAAAAAAAGGGACACAAGAACCGGTGGCTGCACTCACAGATGGAAGAGGAAAGTGAAGAGGTGATAGCAAATAAAGCCTCATAGTTGAAAGTATAATTTTAAATTTTAGTAGGGGTTTAACGTCAGTTTAAGAGCATAACCCTAGCGCTATCTTCTAAAACTGCAAGTAGCGTTAAAAAATGATACACATGGTAAAAATGAAAAAAGACAATCCCTAATCCAAATTACAACAGTTTAAGACCCAAAAGACGCCACACCCATTTCCCTTCCATTCACCACAGACAGCATCAGGATAGAGCCCCTGAGGGCAAAGCAAAACTAAACAAACACCTAACTTAATGCTGCATTATAACGAAAATTCCTATACATGGAAGTAGCCCCGGGACATTGAATTGGGGTTCGGAAATAACTATTTCTAACACATAGTCAAATAATCAAAACCACTACTTTGACGGACAAATAGAAACTCAAAAATAAAGTATTATTTAAAAGAAACCATTTAGTCAATATACGTACATTTTATTATCGAAGAGTTGCAAATAGAGAGAATTAAATATTCAAAGTCACTTAAGTAATATAAATGTCAAATTAATATCAAAACTTGTAATCAAGATTTATTTGTATAACAATAAAATAAACAGTTAAATAAATATTTGAAAAAACTAATATTAGGACTGGAAATATGTATTAAAAATATTAATAAAAATGAGATAAAGAGAAAAAATAATTATTCAAACAAAGAAGAAAAAAAATATTAGTTCAACAAATAAGAATGCAAAGAATAGTTTTGCATAAAATATCATCGCATCAAACATTCGATTATGTCAGACATTTAAACAGTTTCCACTGCTTTGTAGAAACTATGTTACTCTGATATTAATAAAAGTGACTTAATTGATTCAATTTAAATGGAATAATTGATTCAATTTAAATGGAATAATTGATTCAATTTAAATGGAATAATTGATTCAATTTAAATGGAATAATTGATTCAATTTAAATGGAATAATTGATTCAATTTAAATGGAATAATTGATTCAATTTAAATGGAATAATTGATTCAATTTAAATGGAATAATTGATTCAATTTAAATGGAATAATTGATTCAATTTAAATGGAATAATTGATTCAATTTAAATGGAATAATTGATTCAATTTAAATGGAATAATTGATTCAATTTAAATGGAATAATTGATTCAATTTAAATGGAATAATTGATTCAATTTAAATGGAATAATTGAAATGATTGGTAGAATATTTCAACAGAGTGGTAAAATCTGTCGATTGAGTGGTAAAATCTGTCGATTGAGTGGTAAAATCTGTCGATTGAGTGGTAAAATCTGTCGATTGAGTGGTAAAATCTGTCGATTGAGTGGTAAAATCTGTCGATTGAGTGGTAAAATCTGTCGATTGAGTGGTAAAATCTGTCGATTGAGTGGTAAAATCTGTCGATTGAGTGGTAAAATCTGTCGATTGAGTGGTAAAATCTGTCGATTGAGTGGTAAAATCTGTCGATTGAGTGGTAAAATCTGTCGATTGAGTGGTAAAATCTGTCGATTGAGTGGTAAAATCTGTCGATTGAGTGGTAAAATCTGTCGATTGAGTGGTAAAATCTGTCGATTGAGTGGTAAAATCTGTCGATTGAGTGGTAAAATCTGTCGATTGAGTGGTAAAATCTGTCGATTGAGTGGTAAAATCTGACGATTGAGTGGTAAAATCTGTCGATTGAGTGGTAAAATCTGTCGATTGAGTGGTAAAATCTGTCGATTGAGTGGTAAAATCTGTCGATTGAGTGGTAAAATCTGTCGATTGAGTGGTAAAATCTGTCGATTGAGTGGTAAAATCTGTCGATTGAGTGGTAAAATCTGTCGATTGAGTGGTAAAATCTGTCGATTGAGTGGTAAAATCTGTCGATTGAGTGGTAAAATCTGTCGATTGAGTGGTAAAATCTGTCGATTGAGTGGTAAAATCTGACGATTGAGTGGTAAAATCTGTCGATTGAGTGGTAAAATCTGTCGATTGAGTGGTAAAATCTGTCGATTGAGTGGTAGAATCTGTCGATTGAGTGGTAGAATCTGTCGATTGAGTGGTAGAATCTGTCGATTGAGTGGTAGAATCTGTCGATTGAGTGGTAGAATCTGTCGATTGAGTGGTAGAATCTGTCGATTGAGTGGTAGAATCTGTCGATTGAGTGGTAGAATCTGTCGATTGAGTGGTAGAATCTGTCGATTGAGTGGTAGAATCTGTCGATTGAGTGGTAGAATCTGTCGATTGAGTGGTAGAATCTGTCGATTGAGTGGTAGAATCTGTCGATTGAGTGGTAGAATCTGTCGATTGAGTGGTAGAATCTGTCGATTGAGTGGTAGAATCTGTCGATTGAGTGGTAGAATCTGTCGATTGAGTGGTAGAATCTGTCGATTGAGTGGTAGAATCTGTCGATTGAGTGGTAGAATCTGTCGATTGAGTGGTAGAATCTGTCGATTGAGTGGTAGAATCTGTCGATTGAGTGGTAGAATCTGTAGATTGAGTGGTAGAATCTGTAGATTGAGTGGTAGAATCTGTAGATTGAGTGGCAGAATCTATCTATTGAGTGGCAGAATCTATCTATTGAGTGGCAGAATCTATCTATTGAGTGGCAGAATCTATCTATTGAGTGGCAGAATCTATCTATTGAGTGGCAGAATCTATCTATTGAGTGGCAGAATCTATCTATTGAGTGGCAAATTCTGTCGATTGAGTGGTAGATTTTGTCGATTGAGTGGTAGAATCTGTCGATTGAGTGGTAGAATCTGTCGATTGAGTAGAAGAATCTGTCGATCAAGGGGTAGAATCTGTCGATCAAGGGGTAGAATCTGTCGATCGAGGGGTAGAATCTGTCGATCTAGGGGTAGAATCTGTCGATCGAGGAGTAGAATCTGTTCATTGAGCTGTAGAATCTGTCGATAGAGCTGCAGAATTGGTCGATTGAGTGGTGGAATCGGTCGATTGAGTGGTGGAATCGGACGATTGAGTGGTGGAATCGGTCGATTGAGTGGTGGAATCGGTCGATTGAGTGGTAGAATCTGTCGATAGAGGGGTAGAATCTGTCGATTGAGGGGTAGAATCTGTCGATTGAGGGGTAGAATCTGTCGATTGAGGGGTAGAATCTGTCGATTGAGGGGTAGAATCTGCTGATCGAGTGGTAGAATCTGTTGTTCTAGTGGTAGAATCTGTTGATAGAATGGTAGAATCTGTTGATCGAGTGGTAGAATCTGTTGATCGAGTGGTAGAATCTGTTGATCGAGTGGTAGAATCTGTCGATCGAGTGGTAGAATCTGTCGATCGAGTGGTAGAATCTGTCGATCGAGTGGTAGAATCTGTCGATCGAGTGGTAGAATCTGTCGATCGAGTGGTAGAATCTGTCGATAAAGTGGTAGAATTGGTCGATAAAGTGGTAGAATTGGTCGATTGAGTGGTAGAATTGGTCGATTGAGTGGTAGAATTGGTCGATTGAGTGGTAGAATCGTTCTATTGAGTGGTAGAATCAGTCGATTGAGTGGAAGAATCGGTCGATTGAGTGGTAGAACCAGTCTATTGAATTCTGTTGTCGAGGTTCCCGGTAGATTTTCTAAATCACTCTGAAATGAAATTTTTCTTACAACAAAACTAGTCAAGAAACTAATCAACAACAAAGTGCAATGTAAATTCATACATGTTCCATATTTCTAAAGCATAAAAATGCTATCATATATAGTAAAATGATTAAATCCAACTTTGTTTATCTTAAATGAAAGAGGTTTCATTGATTTTAGATAATATGGCTATCAGTTTATTAAAACTTTAATAAAATTCAACGTTAACCTGAATAAATACTTTGCTACTCTGTATTACAAGTTTAATTATTCTGAATAATATACATACACTTTATTTAACAATCTAAAGACAGTGAACATTTTTTATTTATTTTTATTTTTACCAATTTAAACCAGGATAAAGTTTTAAAATATCCTCTAATACTATTTAAATTCTACTTACATCTGGATTATTGATTCTCTGAGATTTGGCCATCTTGAAATAATATCTTTATTTTCCGTTTCCTGAAGACCTGTTCATATTGTTTGTACGGAACCAAATGCGTGAGACACGACACAGTTTCCGTATTCGTAACAATTCGTTAGATTCGTGTAGAGAATTACTGAGATTTGATGACTTGGAATACGACACTAATCAATTTTATTTCAGGTTAAAAAGAGGTTTTATTATCTTCAATTTAGAAGATATTATAATTTAAATTATTTTCAGTTAATGACACATTTAGATAATTCTTTTCTAAAATAAAGTCACCAAAGTTTTCATATTTGTATTAAATCAGCGTGGTTCTTGAAGTATTTTTCTCGCGCACCCCTTGCTTTTCTCATGCACCCCCTGAGCATTGTATTGCATTGAAATAGATTGAAAAGATACAATTAGAATATATTTGGTTACTATGATTTGAGAATTAAATATGCAAATTGGAAAAGTAAGGGAAATGATTGTTCTATTTACATAATGTAAAATTATTTATTTAGGTGAGGAAAATTAAAATCCATTAGAAATTAAAGAAAACCAAATAATTTGTGATAATAATGCAGTACAATGGATAGTAGTTATATAAATATTTAGAAATGAACAGTTGTAAACAAATAAAACAAAACTAATCAATTATGGGGTAGCGACACTTGCATATAATCCAGACACAGAAAGGAAAATTCGATATAGAAAGGTACAGTTTTTGTTTACACTTTGTTTATACAATGGAAACACCATTTTTCTTTCCATTCAGTATTAGAATATAAAGAAATATACTTCATGTATATTCTGCATGATATTAATAGCAAGAACTGAACTTACAAACAGCAGCCATCTCATGCACCCCCTATAAACAATCCATGCCCCAAAGGGGAGCCACGCACCCCCGTTTCAGAACCACTGTATTAAATAATCAATAACTTAAATTTCTATTGCACAATACTTCTAAGGGAAAAACCATTACTAAAACCATAAACAATTATTTCGATGTTGAAATATAATTAGTTTTTATATATATTTACTATAATTTCTTTATGTAAACAACTAACTATATCTACATACAACATTTTTATCTATCAGAAAAGTAGAGCAGCTGAAATCTCCAGACAAAAAAATATAAGAATAATTAATTAATATTATGAAAATAGTAAACTAATAAATATCATAAAAATAGTTAATAAATATTATGAAATAAATTATTTATAGATTGTCACATAGGCCACTAAGAAATTACTAAAAACTAACCAACTACCAAACAATATATATGAATTTTCACTGCATATCTGAAGAATCCACTGAATTCTCACATAACCTATCCCTATACAAATTTCTAAATACCGAATTCACTCGGTAGTACTTTATTTACTATTAATTTTGTAAATCTCTACGGGCATCTCTGATTTCCTCCCATATCTAAATTATTGTAAGAGGTATCACCTAGCTAGGTCAAACGACAAAACTTTTGTTTTACCTCTTTGGTATTTTTAGATATTGTAAAATATTTTGGAAATGGTTAATAATTAAGAAATGACCTAAAATATCGATGAACATTCAACGGAGACTTTTAAAATAAATCTTACCATTCAATCTAGATTTACCACTTAATTACCGAACACTTGCAGTTGTCGAACAGTGGGTATTTATCAACTGAAAATGTGTTATCAATGAAAAAACCGACGATATAAATCTTATTATAAATCGTATATTATTGAAAGGATTTTTTATTTTGGAAATCACAAATATAATTAGACCCAAAAATATTAAATTTCTTTAAAAAAAATAGTCATTATCGAGTAGTTTTGGTTAAGTATTAAGGCAGAATAATGATTAAAATTTATTTAAGTCTTCCTCCTTACCATTACTTTATTTTGCAATTTGATGGTGTGATACATTATTCTTTTAAAGTACATGTTCTGTAACATTAGAGTGTGTTAATATCCCCTTCACGAATATTTGTCGACGAAACGTCCTGTCGGCGAAATGTCCTGTCAGTGAAACATCCTGTCGACAAAACGTCCTGTCGAAGAAACGTCCTGTCGAAAAAACATCTGTCGAAGAAACAACTGTCGACGAAACATCTGTCGACGAAACATCTGTCGACGAAACATCTGTCGACGAAACATCTGTCGACGAAACATCTGTCGAAGAAAAGACTCGACGAAAAGACTGTCGACTAAACGTCTGTCAACGAAAAGTCTGTCGACGAAACGTATGTCAACGAAATGTCTGCACACCAAGAAAATTCATGGCTACTGATTTCAACGTCATAGAGTAATTGTTACATTTGGAAATTTGTAAACGTAGACTGGTCCTCAAATATCCTCTACTATTAACCGTCAGCATTTCCATATAGTGTTATCCTCTAAAACTGTAAATACAGTCAATTAATTAAAAAACATAATTCTTTCATATTGATTAATTCTTAACTCCTAATATGCATCAATTGAGCCGGTTATAACTAAGGCTGTGACTATATGCACTTAAAATCATAGATCTTAAGAATATCATAGACGAAAAGAAATGGTATCGAATACTGTATATGCTGCTGGTTTAAAACGATTTAATAGTCATTAATTCAATACGTGTATAATATTTTCCTGGTCTATAATTTTAAACGCATATTGTTACAACCCTAGTTATAAAGATGACACAAAACAGAATAAGCCTGGTAGTAATGAATATACTGTCGTATAAAGAAACTATGGACCTAATCTCAGGAGAAATTTGTTAATATTTCATATTAGGTAGCTCTGTATTGTAGGAAATGTAGGGACAAATCAATTTCAAAAACTTTTATTAAATGAGAACCTTTAAGTCAATTTATTCATTATAATAATAAGTGAACAAGTCAAGAGAATTAAAGATTTAAAATCACCAATGTAAAATCATTGTATTTGGAAAATAATAAAAAAGGAAAGTCAAATTGTTATCAAAAGAACGAACATTTACATAAAATTGAATGGAATAGAGTGCGAGAATCTTACGATAAAGTCCCAGAATCTTACGATAGAGTCCCAGAATCTTACAATCGAGTCCCAGAATCTTACAATCGAGTCCCAGAATCTTACAATCGAGTCCCAGAATCTTACAATCGAGTCCCAGAATCTTACAATCGAGTCCCAGAATCTTACAATCGAGTCCCAGAATCTTACAATCGAGTCCCAGAATCTTACAATCGAGTCCCAGAATCTTACAATCGAGTCCCAGAATCTTACGATCGAGTCCCAGAATCTTACGATCGAGTCCCAGAATCTTACGATCGAGTCCCAGAATCTTACGATCGAGTCCCAGAATATTACGATCGAGTGTCAGAATTTTTCGATTGAGTAGTAGAATTTTTCGATCGAGTGCCAGAATCTTTTAATTGACTAGTAAGATACTCATGTTGTTGTGCAATATCTGTTTGCAGTTCTTTACAATATTTTTGTTTATCCTTGATATAATCTTGTCGACTTAGAAGATTTTCTTCTAGATGTTCATTCAGAATATGTAGTAATCTTCTTAGGGTTTCTAATTTAACATTTAGGATTTTTGGTATGGTTGCATGGTTTATTAGTAGATTTAAATGATCTTTCATAAGGATATTGTAGTTTTCGAGTAGATTTACTTGGGTTGATTGTAGATTTGTCTTAGTCTCACGTAGATTCAAATCTTTATTAACTTCGTTGATTTCGGTGTAAATATTTAGTAAATCTGGTTGATTTCCTGGTATATTTGTAAAAGTTTCTAGTAGATTCGATATAATATGTGGTACGTCAATCGTAGCTTCGGGTCGGTCAGTTTCAGCTTCGGGTCGGTCAGCTTCGGGTCGGTCAGCTTCGGGTTGGTCAGCTTCGGGTTGGTCAGCTTCGGGTTGGTCAGTTTCAGCTTCGGGTTGGTCAGTTTCAGCTTCGGGTTGGTCAGTTTCAGCTTCGGGTTGGTCAGTTTCAGCTTCGGGTTGGTCAGTTTCAGCTTCGGGTTGGTCAGTTTCAGCTTCGGGTTGGTCAGTTTCAGCTTCGGGTTGGTCAGTTTCAGCTTCGGGTTGGTCAGTTTCAGCTTCGGGTTGGTCAGTTTCAGCTTCGGGTTGGTCAGTTTCAGCTTCGGGTTGGTCAGTTTCAGCTTCGGGTTGGTCAGTTTCAGCTTCGGGTTGGTCAGTTTCAGCTTCGGGTTGGTCAGTTTCAGCTTCGGGTTGGTCAGTTTCAGCTTCGGGTTGGTCAGTTTCAGCTTCGGGTTGGTCAGTTTCAGCTTCGGGTTGGTCAGTTTCAGCTTCGGGTTGGTCAGTTTCAGCTTCGGGTTGGTCAGTTTCAGCTTCGGGTTGGTCAGTTTCAGCTTCGGGTTGGTCAGTTTCAGCTTCGGGTTGGTCAGTTTCAGCTTCGGGTTGGTCAGTTTCAGCTTCGGGTTGGTCAGTTTCAGCTTCGGGTTGGTCAGTTTCAGCTTCGGGTTGGTCAGTTTCAGCTTCGGGTTGGTCAGTTTCAGCTTCGGGTTGGTCAGTTTCAGCTTCGGGTTGGTCAGTTTCAGCTTCGGGTTGGTCAGTTTCAGCTTCGGGTTGGTCAGTTTCAGCTTCGGGTTGGTCAGTTTCAGCTTCGGGTTGGTCAGTTTCAGCTTCGGGTTGGTCAGTTTCAGCTTCGGGTTGGTCAGTTTCAGTTTCGGGTTGGTCAGTTTCAGTTTCGGGTTGGTCAGTTTCAGTTTCCGGCAGACTCGTTTCAGTTTCCGGCAGACTCGTTTCAGTTTCCGGCAGACTCGTTTCAGTTTCCGGCAGACTCGTTTCAGTTCCCGGCAGACTAGTTTCAGTTCCCGGCAGACTAGTTTCAGTTCCCGGCAGACTCGTTTCAGTTCCCGGCAGACTCGTTTCAGTTCCCGGCAGACTCGTTTCAGTTCCCGGCAGACTCGTTTCAGTTCCCGGCAGACTCGTTTCAGTTCCCGGCAGACTCGTTTCAGTTCCCGGCAGACTCGTTTCAGTTTCCGGCAGACTCGTTTCAGTTTCCGGCAGACTCGTTTCAGTTTCCGGCAGACTCATTTCAGTTTCCGGCAGACTCGTTTCAGTTTCCGGCAGACTCGTTTCAGTTTCCGGCAGACTCGTTTCAGTTTCCGGCAGACTCGTTAGAGATTTCGGTAGACTCGTTAGAGATTTCGGTAGACTCGTTAGAGATTTCGATAGACTCGTTAGAGATTTCGATAGACTCGTTAGAGATTTCGGTAGATTCGTTAGAAATTTCGGTAGACTCGTTAAAGATTTCGGTAGATTCGTTAGAAATTTTGGTAAACTTGTTAGAGATTCCGGTTGAATTGTTAGAGATTCCAGTTGAATTGTTAGAGATTCCGGTTGAATTGTTAGAGATTCCGGTTGAATTTCTAAAGATTTCGGTTGACTTGTTAGCATTTTCGAAAAATTTGTTTGAATTTTTGAAAGATTTGCTAGAATTTTCGAAAGATTTGTTGGATTTTCTGGTAAGTTTGTTAGATTTCCTGATGAATTCGTTGAAGTTTTCAGTAGATTTGTTAGGTTTCTTTGAAGATGTTCTATAATTTTGGACAGATTTGTTGGTGGACTTTTTGGAGTTATGCCTCCAATTGTTGACGTGTCTGATTGATCTGTTGACGTGTCTGATTGATCTGTTGACGTGTCTGATTGATCAGTTGACGTGTCTGGTTGATCTGTTAACGTGTCTGGTTGATCTGTTGACGTGTCTGGTTGATCTGTTGACGTGTCTGGTTGATCTGTTGACGTTTCTGGTTGATCTGTTGATGTTTCTGGTTGATTTGTTGATGTTTCTGGTTGATTTGTTGATGTTTCTGGTTGATTTGTTGATGTTTCTGGTTGATTTGTTGATGTTTCTGGTTGATCTGTTGATGTTTCTGGTTGATCTGTTGATGTTTCTGGTTGATCTGTTGATGTTTCTGGTTGATCTGTTGATGTTTCTGGTTGGTCAGTTTCAGCTTCGGGTTGGTCAGTTTCAGCTTCGGGTTGGTCAGTTTCAGCTTCGGGTTGGTCAGTTTCAGCTTCGGGTTGGTCAGTTTCAGCTTCGGGTTGGTCAGTTTCAGCTTCGGGTTGGTCAGTTTCAGCTTCGAGTTGGTCAGTTTCAGCTTCGAGTTGGTCAGTTTCAGCTTCGGGTTGGTCAGTTCCAGCTTCGGGTTGGTCAGTTCCAGCTTCGGGTTGGTCAGTTTCAGTTTCCGGCAGACTCGTTTCAGTTCCCGGCAGACTCGTTTCAGTTTCCGGCAGACTCGTTTCAGTTTCCGGCAGACTCGTTTCAGTTTCCGGCAGACTCGTTTCAGTTTTCGGCAGACTCGTTTCAGTTTCCGGCAGACTCGTTTCAGTTTCCGGCAGACTCGTTTCAGTTTCCGGCAGACTCGTTTCAGTTTCCGGCAGACTCGTTTCAGTTTCCGGCAGACTCGTTTCAGTTTCCGGCAGACTCGTTTCAGTTTCCGGCAGACTCGTTTCAGTTTCCGGCAGACTCGTTTCAGTTTCCGGCAGACTCGTTTCAGTTCCCGGCAGACTCGTTAGAGATTTCGATAGACTCGTTAGAGATTTCGATAGACTCGTTTCAGTTTCCGGTAGACTCGTTTCAGATTTCGGTAGACTCGTTAGAGATTTCGGTAGACTCGTTAGAGATTTCGGTAGACTCGTTAGAGATTTCGGTAGACTCGTTAGAGATTTCGGTAGACTCGTTAGAGATTTCGGTAGACTCGTTAGAGATTTCGGTAGACTCGTTAGAGATTTCGGTAGACTCGTTAGAGATTTCGGTAGATTCGTTAGAGATTTTGGTAAACTTGTTAGAGATTCCGGTTGAATTGTTAGAGATTCCGGTTGAATTGTTAAAGATTCCGGTTGAATTGTTAGAGATTCCGGTTGAATTGTTAGAGATTCCGGTTGAATTGTTAGAGATTCCGGTTGAATTTCTAAAGATTTCGGTTGACTTGTTAGCATTTTCGAAAAATTTGTTTGAATTTTTGAAAGATTTGCTAGAATTTTCGAAAGATTTGTTGGATTTTCTGGTAAGTTTGTTAGATTTCCTGATGAATTCGTTGAAGTTTTCAGTAGATTTGTTAGGTTTCTTTGAAGATGTTCTATAATTTTGGACAGATTTGTTGGTGGACTGTGTGGAGTTATGCCTCCAATTGTTGACGTGTCTGATTGATCTGTTGACGTGTCTGATTGATCTGTTGACGTGTCTGATTGATCTGTTGACGTGTCTGGTTGATCTGTTGACGTGTCTGGTTGATCTGCTAATGTTTCTGGTTGATCTGCTAATGTTTCTGGTTGATCTGTTGATGTTTCTGGTTGATCTGTTGATGTTTCTGGTTGATCTGTTGATGTTTCTGGTTGATATGTTGATGTTTCTGGTTGATATGTTGATGTTTCTGGTTGATATGTTGATGTTTCTGGTTGATATGTTGATGTTTCTGGTTGATATGTTGATGTTTCTGGTTGATATGTTGATGTTTCTGGTTGATCTGTTGATGTTTCTGGTTGATCTGTTGATGTTTCTGGTTGATCTGTTGATGTTTCTGGTTGATCTGTTGATGTTTCTGGTTGATCTGTTGATGTTTCTGGTTGATCTGTTGATGTTTCTGGTTGATCTGTTGATTTTTCTGGTTGATCTGTTGATTTTTCTGGTTGATTTGTTGAATTTTCTGGTTGATTTGTTGAAGTTTCGGGTTGATTTGTTGAAGTTTCGGGTTGATTTGTTGAAGTTTCGGGTTGATTTGTTGAAGTTTCGGGTTGATTTGTTGAAGTTTCGGGTTGATTTGTTGAAGTTTCGGGTTGATTTGCTGGAGTTAATTGTTGATCACTCTGAAATGAACATTTTTTATCAAAACTAGTTAAGAAACTAATTAACATCAAGTTGATAATAAATGTATTGAATGCTTGCATTCTGAATTTTTGAAATATACAGATTCCTTAATTATTGATAGATTCTCAATTATTTGTACATATAATGATTAAATATATTATATACCTTTGATTATCTTAAAATAAATAGGTTTCATTGGGTTTAAGTAAACGTTTTAACTATTGAGTATCACTTAAATAAATATCTAGTTATCCTGAATAAATACAGGAAGGCCCCCCTTTTACTACCAACCCACGACTTATTCTTGTTACCAAATGGCATTTAAAACGGGGGGAAATAGCGACTTTTTCTATTATATTTTTTTTATGTTTTTTCAAGGTCCCCTCAGGCTACGACGAAACAATCTACCAAGAATGGGAGGCATTTATGCAAAATAAGGTCGCTTCGGGGAACCAAAGGTCTTTCCTGGCTATAACGAAGCCATTTACCAAAAACGGCAGTCTATTATACAACATCACACTCTCACAAACTAACAAAATTCCCCCTCCATTATTCGCACCCCTGACCCACTTCCAGTTGCCACAGCGAACTGAAATTTTCTTTACGTTTTCTTTAGTCTTTTCTCTGGAGAACTAAAGTAAGAAAAAAATCTGTTGTAATTGCAAAAAACTGTGAAACGATCCCCCCTTAACTCTCACTCAGTGTATAGGTGAGTAATTAGTTTGATATTTAGATTTATAGAATTATGTTTCATTGAACAAACAGTAATTTTAAGTTCTGTGAAAAAGCTCCCAAGTTTTAGGTTTTTTTACATTATTGAACACCCAAAAAAAATATTATTAGTTGCCTTCTAATTTAATTTGTGACATTTAAAATCATCAATAGTTAATTCTTATGTATCACTCTACCTATTTGGTTGATAATTTATTATTTATTATATTATATACACTTTAGTCAGGTATTCTGTTTGTCACATTATGAAGACCAATTTCTGAACAAATTATTTCTTAAAACTTCATTTGAATAATAATATTGATGTTTATTATTGTTACCGTCAAATGAACTCAAATGATCACCATAAATATTGTCTCAGCTTGTCTCGTGATTATTACCACTTTTATAAAAGTGCGGTGTAATTTAAAAGCGGGGTCTGCCTGTACATAGCTACTCTATCTATATAAAAGAAATATTAAATATTATCTCCATCTACTTAAGTACTATATCAATATATCGACAATAAATATTTGCGAAAAAATTCTTTGTTAAATGAAGTTTTAAAATACCATCAACTTACTTCTGGAATATTATTTCTTGGAGACTTAGCCATCTTGAGATGAAATTGGTAACTTCAGACTCCTGTACCGAATGCGCGAGTCACGTCACAGTTTCTGGATTCGTAACAATTCGTTAGATTCGTGTAAAGAACTTCTGAAATTTGATGACTTGGAATTGGTTACTACTAAATTATATTTCAGGTTAAAAAGAGGTTATTTTATCTGCAATATAGAAGAAATATGATAATTTGGATAATATATCTTGGTAAATGTCGTATTTAGTTATTTACCAAATTGAAATAACCAAGTAAGCTTCAGAATTTAATTTTATTATATAATCACATTATCATTAATCTATATTATACATTTCCTTTTTTACGAAAACCCTTTCCTAAAACACCAATCGATTACTGCAATACAAAACTTTCCTGAAGCCACAATTAATCATATCGATTATAAAAAATGGATTATATAAGTATTTACTACACGAACTATTTACCAATTAGAAGAATATAGTTTAGCAGTAATACCCAGGATACAGTAACGTATAGGGTATGGTAATCAGCTCATCGAATCTAGTTTGACATGACCACCGGGTGACTGGAAATGACGAGTCTGACCACACTTTGAAACATGGGAAAACCTTCTTAATTTTAGTCACTTCTAAATTTAATTTTTTTCTTATCAATTACTAACTAGGCATTGGTTAAATTGTATTTTCATTATTTTATTCCTTAATTGTTATTCACAGGAACTAAAATTTAGCAGTTAAAGTTAACTAGCACTAGTTTAGGCTCCTAGGTAGCATATGTTCAAGACCATTTTGTTCATAGATAAGTTAAAGAAATGAACAATAAAAACACACCTGAATTATATCTATATATTCAACTTTGAGGTTCAATCGGCATTTTCGCTTTTCTTTGGCACGAAACCCTTATAAAATGACTTTAAACTTCTCGATATTAACATGCAAATACAAGGAATTATGAGCAGCTCTGTCACAAACAAAGAATGTGTTGTTGTGGTGACGTCATATTTTTGCATAGTCTACTAGTTACTATACCCGTTTATGTTCCTGTATCCTGGAAATCTAATGGAAAAAATTAACAGTATAATTTAGTTTAAAAAGTTAATCAAGATTATGGAAATATTAAATTACATTTTGTCACGTAGGTTTAGTCGCTATAAAAAAATGAAAATTCACTAATAACTAAGTAACTACCAAATACTAAATCAGTATTTTCACCATGTACCCGAAGAATTTTACTGAAACTTCACCAAATAAAATCTAACCAGAGGTAAAGTAATCAAATTGAAAATATCAAATTCACTCGGTTGTAAGTTATTTATTATTTCTCTAAGGTTATTTGCTATTAATGTCAAAGATAATATCACTACTGTCTACAATTTCTATTTTCTCTGCCAGCTGGTTTCGAAAGCGGGATATAAAATTAAAATATAGTTAGTACAATAAGAGGTATATTGTTTGCGTAAAATCATAACATCAACACCTAAAATTATATTTAAGACAATTGAAGAACGTAACGTTATGAAAAATGTTTATTCATTTCCATTATAAGAAACAGTGATGAAGATTCATTCATGTTTTTCACAACAGCTCACAAGCTTTACAATTTAGTACCTACCTACTCTACTAGGAATAGCAATATTGATAGGTAGCGACAATTGAGTGATTTTCGACGTGACTTAAACAGCAAAGGAACAAATTTAAAGAAAATTATTTAGGGTTTAGCTGGTTGAATAATTTAATTAATATTTATTTATTCATTATATTATAATTCAATAGCTATTTTTTTTACAAATTTACCTTCTTCAAAAGTTTTAAATGTGATTTTAGAGTGTTACTGTTATGACGTCACGCATACGAATACATCGATTGCCCTTATAATATTTCAATTCTATTTCCTGATTTTGAAACCAGATGGCGCCAAAATGCACTTTTAAAATAGAAATTGGCGAGAGTTGTATATTTAATTCAGGGCACAGGGACATAAAGGGTATAGTAACTAGTAGACGACGCAAAAATATGACGTCACCAAAACGACACATGTTTTGATGTGACCGAGCAGCTCATAATTCCTCGTATTTGCATGTTAATATCGAGAGGTTTAAAGTCAATTTATAAGCGTTTCGTGCGATAAAAAGGAAAGAATGAGATTGATCATAGAATCTAAATATATGGATATAATTCAGGTTTGTTCAAATTGTTCTTATCTTTAACTTATCTATAAAAAATAGGGTCTTAAACATATACTACCTATGAGCCTAAACTAGTGCAAGTCAACTGCTAAACTGTAGTTCCTATGAATAATAAGCACGAAATAAAATAATGAAAATACAAATTAACCAATGCCTAGTTAGTAATTGATAAGAAAAGAATTTAATTTTATAGTGACATAAGTTTGAGTACCTAGGTAGTCTCATGTTTCAAAGTGTAGTCCGAGTCTCCAGTCCACTGGGGACTTTCCAAGAATAAATAAGAGTAAAATATCTGAAAAATAATTTATTTATTTTTGGATATACTTCTATTAGGCAAAAAATCGAACCATAACGATTAAAAATGAACTAGTTATTAAAAACTGAGCATATTATTTACGTAGTAATCAATGCAATTTTTAAGATTTTCCTCTCACACGTGGTCACGTTAAACTAGATTCGATAACCTGATTACAATATCCTTTATGTAACCTGATCAATATTATGAAAATATTAAATTATAGCTTGTCAAATAGGTTTGGCTAATAAAGAAATCTAACTAACTATTGAACACTATATTCGATTTATCACTACATATTTGAAGTAAAAATTCACCAAACCCATCCATGACAATACAAATTTTAACAAAAGGTAAAATAATCAATTTCTGAATATTAAATTCACTCAGAGTACGTTATTTACTATTAATATTCTAAATTTCTACGGGAACCTCTGATATCTTCCCATCCCTGAATTATTGTAAGAGGTATCACCTAGCTAGGTCAAACACCAACACTTGGTAAACCTCTTTGGTATTTTTTTGAAATTTTGAAATACTGTATCTTGAAATTGATGGATAATGTAGATAGACACTATAATGGCACGAAGTAGCAATTTGAGCATTCCTACGCATTAGAAAAATTAGTAACTTTTTTATGACCAAAACAACTGTTAGATTCACCAATTAAATTTCATATGAAGGGCCACAAGCCAAAGTCTCTTAACCGCAAAAATCGGGTTGCTCAAGGTAAAGTCTCTTAAGCGCTTAGCACCAGTGAAAACGGTTACAATCTTGATGTGCTAAGCGCTTAACACTCACGTAAAACGGTTGAAGTTGGCGGCAAACAAGAGTCTCTTAACCGCATCTCATTGCATAGAAAACGGAGCGAGGGTAGACTCAAGTATTAACCTTGTTCTTATTAGGTTCATTATTAGACTCTTCTATTTATATGGAATGTATTATGTTTCCAATTTTTATAATATAATAGCGGTAGATATATTGTACTATAAAAACAATAATTTTTAGAGGCCTGCAATAATTACTTCAAATCACTTAGGTGATGAAGAATAATATAAATCACGTAATTTAAGTTGACATGATGTAGTAAATTATAGCAGTTCATTTTAATTTCGATTTCACGAAAGCTGTATCTTTAAGCTGCTAATTAATTTATAAGCACTTCTTAACATCTTTATTTGACTAAACTTTAAATTACATTTTCATTCTCTGTTGCTCAATATGCAAGTCTTTAATTATCTTGTTTTTAATAAAGTAATATATTTAAATAATTGTTAACATTGCATTATACTTTCAATCACACAATATCAGAAGAGGTTAGTTGAATTAAATGTTTAGTAGAATGATGGTAGTGAACATAAATATATTTTTTAATCTATAGTAGTCGGTTCCAATCTAGTCATTTGCTTTAGTAATTTACAAATAACTTCAAAACAATAACACTCACAAATTATCTGTACTGCACAGCAAAAAAAACTGTGTTTGTGGTGATTATTTAACAGTGGACAAATTTCACATTTCCAAAAATAAACTTTACTAATTGTAATGTATATATTTTAGGATTGGTATGGGTAAACTACAGATTGGTAAATAACAAAAACAGTGATTTAGGAATTTAACATCCTGCGGACACTTTCCCTCCAAGCAAATCTTTTTATTGCTTTAATCAATGAAGCTGATGCTTCTCATCATCTTGCTGCAAACCGCATGGAATTTGATAGCATATTTTTGTTATTTTTACAATAAAAACTCTACAATACCTATTTTACTTCACTTACTAATTTTAGGTCTGAAGAAAAAGAATGAACACCATTTGTTTTGATTGTCAACTAGGCATACTATAACCATTTATTATTCGTGTAAAGGTATGCAATTGGATAAACTTATTATAGGAACGTTTATATACATTAGGAAACAAGTTATATCTTAATTAAACAAAAGCCGAAAACTTATTGTTTGTTCATAAATTTAAAAACAAAACAAGGGGGTACAATCTTCTTTCTCAGCGTCAGGTTAGTGATTCACTATCAAAAACATAATAACCAAATAATATAAATATACTGAGTCTAATTGTATGCGGTTTGCAGAATGATGATAGATAGACCTTACTTCTATAATATTATGTAATAAGAGAAGAAATAAATCTGGCGGTATTCAAACAGATATTACTTTTATTAGTATCGACAATACAGATGAAGATTTCACAACTATAATTAATATATTTTAAATTTCATGAAGGAAAATAATACAAATAATGGAGTTTTGCATGAGAACATTCCAAATGAAAAAAAAAATAGAATATATACTTACAATTACGAACCAAATACACGAAGGTAAGATGATCTAAATAATTGATGCTGTACTTCTAATTATCAATACTGTATGTAGCTACTCTAAATAATGAAAAATGTAAATTAAGAGTAAGTAATACCATAAGTTAACTGTTAACAACTAGGTAGACTAGTATTGTGATGAAGAGACACCAATCAAAGTAATAAATTTATATTAGTAGGGGATTTAACGTCTGTTTCGGAACAAAATGCCATATCACTAAAGTCAAAAGAAAATTAAATACAAAGGACTGGAAACATAAGTGGAGAAGGAAAGTGGTTACATGAGCAGTGATACAAACAACTGTTATTACAAAGATTATGGATGCAAAAAAGCTCCTCCGTCACTTACAAAGGAATGTGATGAAAGACACAAGCACCGGTAACTGCACTCACGGATAGAAGAGGTGATAGTAAATGAAGCCTACGAGACTACCTAACACAAAATATAAGACCTCGTAGTTGAAGAGCATAACCCTAGCGCTATCCTCTAAAACTGCAAGTAGCGTTAAAATATGAAAAACAATCTATAAACCACATTACAACAGTTTGGGTCCAAATGGAAGGCACCCCCCTTCTCTTCCATTCACCACAGACAGTTTCAGAATAGAACCTCTGGCAGCTTAATATAATCAAATGATCATAGTTAATTTTTAAGGAGAAAAAGACAGATTGACAGAGCTAGAAATTTATCATCATTTAATGATCAGCTTTATTATTTTTAATAGGAAGATTTAACGTCTGCTTCGACTCTGAGAAACATTCAGAAAATAAAGTGGCTCTATTAACAGTGTTACCTATCACCAGTCTAGTGACAATGCACTGGATGCAGAAAAGCTTGTTTCATAGAAGTATTAAAGTTTCACACCAAGAAATGTGACTGAAAGGGACACAAGCACCGGTGGCTGTACATATGGATGGAAAAGGAAACGAAAATGTGATACTAATCGAAGTCTACCTAAAAAATTTAACATCGTAATTGAAGATCATAACCCTAGCGCTATTCTCTAAAACTGAAAGTAGCGTTAAAAAATGATAAACATAGAAATCCAAAACAGTTTGGAACCCAAGCGAGGCATCTCCCTTTTTCTTCCATTAACCATCGACAGCTTCAAGACGGAGCTCCTGGGGTCAATTGAAGAGGTACCTAAAAATGTGTATGGATGCAATATTGATAATTTAATAATGATACAAAAAATAAAAAACATGCTATTAAGATTCTATATTTGTTGTAAAATTCCGATAGCTAGTTATAAATAGCAGCTAGTTACATTTTTTTGATCAATTATATAGCTATTTGAATGCAATAAATTAGATAGATATTTATTGTATTTTTGATATTGCTATTGCATATAGCATATTTATTTAAATTTGAGAACTTACTTTAAAATTTTAAATACTTCTAATTTTACATTCAATATTAGAGAATACAGCTAATTTTAATTATTAAGCTCATTTGTTACCAAAGCATGATCTTGGACCAATGGCTTTAGAATTAGTTAATCATATATATAACTCATTAAACAATTAACTTCAAATTACATCTACATGAGATCAATATGATGATGACTTACAATTAGGAGCATCTACTCAAACTACACATGTATGTATGCAGTGGCATAACTGATGTTTGAAGGCATATCAGAGCAATCCTGGGACAGTTGCACACCTGTTAAATAAAATACATTCATTAAAAGGTCATACAATTAAAAAGTTAGATGCATTAGAAAGTAGCAAATTCAGTTCAGAAAAAAATATTTGGATAACAGTTACCTAACTGTGGTGATCTTACATAATTTTATCTTTTAAAAAATTTGCAAGGGAGCTCTCTGATTAAGTTTGTGATATAATTCTAATACAATCTTTAAAATAGATTTGTTCTGCTCTGTTATATAAAAATCATTTTAAGATAGATAGGGTGAGTATTGAGTAAAAAGCTACAAAAGGCTCTTGGTTTTGTTGTCACCTTCCTGTGCTTGAATGTAAATATTTTTCTATTTACAGTGAATGCAAATACATTTTTAACTAGCTATATTCAACTAAGTATATTGTGATAAGTATAAGCTAAATGCTCGAGTTCATAATAGTCTACTTCATTATTTATTTATTCTTTCCCATCACTAAACTGTTTACTTTAGAACAGCAAGCTGTTGTGCATAATAAAAAATATAAAAAAACAGATCAGTTGTTCAAATGAAAATATTATATTTTTTAGATTATTTGGATGAAAAGAGGATGGTACTTTATACTGAATATTAATTTTCGCATCAAATTAGCTACCGAGTTTAAACTCACTACACATTTCCCAGTAGCTAGATATTGTTTTCCATCTTCACTTTTATCAAGATAATTAAGAACTTTCTTTGCTATATTTAGATTAATTGTAATGACAAAATAGAACTTCTTTGGCAATAGAATAACATTTTATGACATTGGTTAGATAATTAGATTTGACTCTATTTACAAAAAAATGTTCATAATTTATTTGTGAGATAACTTAGCTGCAATCATTTGACAAATATTAAACACAAAATTCTCATTCAAAGAGATTAAAAAAAAATGATTCAAAATATTCAATTTTTGAACAATTTTAGGAGAAAAATCATTGTTAATATCAATTAGCCAACTTCAGACACATTATTATGTAGTTATGGTACTTTAATTATCTATAGCTACCTTCAACATATATATACAGTGAAAAGTCTACTCACATAGCAAATCAAGATGACACTACAAGTTATCCAAGGGTGAAGTATCAGGAGATGTCCTTTCCCAAGTCTTGATAGATTTATCTGAAAGGAACAATTGTTTAGAAATTTTGTTAATCATATTACTGATCAGAAAATTTAACTGTTCATGACACACAACACACAGCATATTGATAAATTATAGCTACTGTATTTAATTATCAATACATAAAATTTAAAATATTTTCAACAGGTTGCATAATCATAAGATTCCTTCTTTGAATGGTTTCAAAGTTTTTGTTCTCTAAGTTGACCTTTATTATCAACTGTCCTATTCTTAAGCCAAAAATGAGTAGCTTTTCAGAATATTTTTATACCAATAACTTGACTACCAATAAGTAGCTACACTAAAAATCGTATCATTATGGCCCATTGCCGCCATAACCAAAAAACAAAAAAGGAGTTTCAAGTTTATGAATATAAGCTAAATAATTGTTTAGTAGTCATATTTTCTATTTCATTTTCCAAATATTTTAATTCATAGTTGAAATTTAAAAACAACTTTTTTTGATAACAGTAGCCAATGCAAAATATTTGCAAGTTTGAATGGAATCACTATCTTTAGACAGATAAACCAATCACACATTTATAGACAATAACTTATTAAATTTAGCGTCGGAATAATATCACTGCGATTATTTACCCCACAAATGCGATGCAATTACCCTAATTCTTAGTAAATGTATGCTGTTAAATGATTAACCATCAGAGATACAAGATTGAAAATAGGTACACATCATTATCGAAATGATATCTTAGGATGGTATAAGTATGGAGCTTCTTCCTGAATTGGTTCTTAAGTTAGATCAAAGTTTGCAGGAAAGTGAGATGGAATAGTAGAATACCCTAGACGATGATAGGATTTAGTGAAAAATGATTAAATTGGAATTAAAAGTAGCTACTTTACTTGCTTTGATGCTCTCAATAGGTAAGACTGTTATTATGTACATGAATCTACAAATTAACTCTTTGCTGAGGATTTTCAAATTCATTTCAATGTTAGAATGGAGAGAAATTCTTTAGCAATTTCAAATATATATATTTTTGAAAATGAAAATACTGGACTTATTAAGCATTTTGCTCCTAATTATACTTCAATTAGTAATATGGATCGAAGTTTGGTACTCCAGTTCTATCCAAATTAAATTGGCTATTTAACTAACATTATAGGTTTTACTGTAAGCATGTTAAGATACCTAAACTCATCATTCTTATCTCACCCAAACTTATAAAGTATGCTATGTAATATCTCATCAATATTTGATACACCAAAATAAAAAATTATTTTAAAAAATCTGTAATATACTGGGTGGCACGAAAGAAATTAAACCCATTTTCAAATTTTACTCATTACTCATCAAGATTTTGACAACAAGTTACAAGCCATGACCCACTTTGAAAAATTCTGCTGACCAACAAATGAATTTTGGAGGATAAATACTTCGTTTTATAAAATTTGCATCAATTCAATCTTAATATTTGAAATCTGCAAAACTTCGGAGTTAGGTAATCAATTCATCAGTAAAATCCTAATTTTCAAAAGTGGGCCTCAACATTACATTCCATTCCCAATTTAAATATTTCCATCTGTGGAGCAAATACTGCCTATTTGCCTAAGTAAGCTGTTATGCAGTGGTGTGAGCACTATTGGCTGGTAGTTATTACCAGCCATATTTTATTGTATTTTGAACTTTTTGCAAGACACTGACAAACAGCACCATAGATTATTTTCTAGTAGCCAATACTTCAACAACATACTACTTAGGTATGTTCTACTTAACAAAGAATATCATTATTAAACTAATCACTGTGATCTAGATTTTACAATTAAAATAATAATTTACCTAATACATACAAATAACAGTCAATAATCAATAGTTTGGAGTGTTAATTCTCCCAATTAGGTTGGTTTTATTTTTTGTACTTAAGTATTTTTATTTTAGGGTGTAGCTACTCTAAGCTTAATATTTTAATAAAATTAAATTAATGGAAACTTCATAATAAAGAGTATTTAGTTTGTAAAATTAATTTGTTGGTCTAAATAATTTTTGATAGTGGTTTTCAGACTATTATTTATAGCAATATTTGCTTAGAAGAATTAGTTCAAATTTTAGCACAAATAAATATTTGAAATTAAATGAAATTAAACCCACTTGCATTTTCAAAAAGCTAAAAAAAATCCAATAGCTTATTTCCAATTTAATTAATAGTAAACATTAATTAATGATAAACATAAGCATTAATAGTAAGCATAAGAATTAATAGCTAGAAATCCACCGACGTTGCTGGAATATTATTTTCAAAGGGGAAAAACTATATTTAACTGTGAAAGAAACAAAAAAGTGACTAGGTAAGTAGCTAGGTTAAAACTTAAAAGTAAATAATAACTAGTATCCTTTGGCTACACTGCAAGAACTGGTAAAGTGTTCAAGAAATCCTCTAGTTTGCTTTCTGTTCTCAGTAAATTGTAAAATACATGTAAATATAAGAAAATTAAACATTATAAGTACAGAAAATGTTAAAAAATTCCCATGCTATCATACTCTTGGTCTATGTAGTAAGTAATCAATTTTAGCTAATGCCCATCAGTCTTAACTATTCTTCAAAGGCTGGAGAAAAGACCAAGATATTATGGTAATAAGTTGATAGATTCTGCCCACATCTCAGTCTGCAAAATATAGGACATTCTCAACATTTCCTGTGACAACAATCCTTAATATGAATTAATAATCATATCCCCCTATACTAATTATATTTAGCTACATGTATTTTTACTATTTTACATTATTAAGTCGAGAACAAATAGCAAAATAAGAGGTAAAGATTTCTTGGAGAACAGTTTACCAGTTCGTACAGTCTGGGAATCTGCCAAGACAGGCCATTAAAGAACTATAAAGTGTTCAAAAATAAATCCTCTATTTAGGCTTCTGTTCTCAGTAAACTACATGTAAATATAGTAGAAAATTAGAGATTGTTCACACAGAATTTCAGAAAATCTTAAAAATGTCCCATTTTCTGCTAACTGACTGGGAATCTGCTGATAAGCTGAGCTTAATAGCATGAGCTCAACTTCACATCAAATTAAAATATCTGAAAGTCAGGAGACCCTGAAGTCACTGAAAGAAGCTACATTATGCAGAATGGGCTAGGATATCTGAAATTTTTGAGTTATAAATAACAGCCTTAACTCTGCTTAGATAGTGATATTAGCTGTATTAGGTACATAAATTAAATTTATAATACCAAGTTGTTTTTACAAAATTACAGATAGTGCCTAGAAACCTACCTATATAATTTAGCTACACTATGAATATTTAATAATGAAACAAGAAACAGATAATTGGATACTACTCATCCTGAGTCATCCAGTCTGCAAAGCGCATTCATATCCCCGAAGACCTTTGGAGACGAATTTTGAGGGAAAATAATTAATTTTCCTAATCAATTCCAATGTTTACATGTATTTGTGTTTTTATTGGAGACATTTTGCAAAAGTCTGGTCATTTTGGAGACAGATTTGAAAATCTTTGAGACAGATTTACCACACTTTACAGACTGGTTACTCATACACTCATACTAGGTCCTACCTACTCCACTAACTGCAGCTCCAGGTAAAATAGTAATTCTCATAAACTCTCTACCTACTTGTCCCTTCAAGATTTAAGACTCCAGCCTCCAGGTAATAAAGCATCTCCATTCCCCAAAGAGGAATGGAGAGACAAATTGAGAGTTTATTAAACAAAGAGATATACTATTTTACTATGGTCTTAAGCTAGCCTGAGCTAGGCTCAAATTGTCATAAATTCTATCCTAAAAAACATTGTATGATCGTACTAATTGTATGACTACCCAGAGGCAAGAATAACTAGGAGAAATGACTCTACTGCCTGAACCAGACTGCATTTTATGGTAAATTCTGCCAACATGTCGGTGGAATTTTGCCCTCTTTGAAAATAAAATTCTAGCTAAGTTGGTGGATTTCTAGCTCTTGCTGCTCTCTATTCCTAACTATGTAACCATTAATCTTCACTTTTTAGTAGAAAATCAGCCTAATTTTTGGAAATTGTTGGTGTATTTTTTTCAACTTTTAGAAAAAGTCAGTGGAATTTTGTGCACCAAATACAGATTGATATCTACATTTGCAATGAAGGCCCGAAGTTCTTAATTTGCTCAAAATAATTGTCATTAACCCACAAATAAAATAGCAAGAATGGACATCCAAATCATCCATATTTCAGAGGCTGGTAAATTGTAAGCCAATTTGGCTCTTTTTTCTTTTTTTGAAGATTTCAAGCCAAAAATTAACATTGGAAGTTGGAACATAGGAATTAATTCATAATTTTAAGCCAATTAGGAATAGGTATCTGATTTTTATCTTTTGAAATATTATCATGGATAGACATAAGTTTTAATAGGTACTAGTCAGTGAGCCACAAGGTAGTTAGTACCTGGGGCTGGCCCAGCTTTTAATAAACTTTTAATAAACTTTTATATAAACCCCAGCCCGGCTGGGGTTTATATAAAAGTTTATTAACTGGCCCGGCTAGTCTCAAGTCTGTATTTGGTCCACAAAATTCCACTGACTTTTTGAAAAAGCTGAAAAAATCCACCATAAATTTCCAGTAATTTGGCTGATCCACCAACATTTTAGTGATTTTACACATTTTCCCACCGAAAATTAATGATATAGGAATAAATAGCTAAAAATCCACCAACTTTGCTAGAAAACCAGTCTGCAGAATGTGTCTCTTCTCCCGCAGAGATTTTAATTCGAGAGTCAGTTACTCTCTGACTCTCAGTAGCAGATTCAGAATCTCCCGCAGCTAAATTAATGGTAACATAGGAATTAATTCAAAATCTCCCGCAGCTAAATTAATGGTAACATAGGAATTAATTCAGGATCTCCCGCAGAGATCTCCAATTTCTAAAATTTAATCAAAAACTCCCGCAGAGGCCAGAGAGTCTTGGAAAAATGTTCCATATTCTGCAGACTGGCTAAAAAACTTCCACCGACATGTCAGAGGAATTTACCATGAAATACAGACTCCATGTATAAGAGCATGTCAGTTAAAGCCAATTGATTAGCTAATATTTGAAATGGTCAAATCTCAGATATGTCTAATTGGCTTTAAATTTTGAATTAATTCCTTTTTTCCCATGTTAATTTTGGCTTGAAATCTTCAAAAAATGAGCCAAATTGGCTTGGTTCATATTTTTTATTAAATTTTGGCTCAAAAATTGGCTTACAATTTTCCAGCCTCTGAAACATGGTAACAGACTGGTAACTGGGTCCTACTGAACTAGTATCTCTCAACTTAACTAGAGTCTCACTCAGTCTAGTCTGCTAGAGAGCTCAGAGAGGCAGGTAACCTACATAGTACATAGTACTAGCCATGTTTAAGAGTAGGTAGGTATGTCAGTTAAAGCCAACTATATAATTGTCTCAGATTTCAAAAGGTCAATACCTACTCAGATAAGTAGGTATACCTAGGTACCTAATTGGCATACAATTTTAAATTATTTCTTATGTTCCTATGTTAGTTTTGGCTTGAAATCTACAAAATAAGCTAAATTGGCTATACCTAGCTCGGAATTTTTGTGAAATTTTTTGGCTCTAAAATTGGCTTAGGTACCTACAATTTCCCAGCCTCTGAAACATGACATACCTAGATAATAGCTACCTTCCTATATACCTTCCTACTATTTTGTAATTTTAGCTTATAAGCCATAGCTAAGTGGTACTTCAGGATATAAAACAAATTAAACTACCAATCTTGCTACCTAATTAGGTAGATTGGCTTAGCCCAGGTACATTTTCAAACTCAAAATATCAAGAGACGAGTGACGACTTACCTGATGAAGAGGTTTTGTTATACAAACATATTTCGAGCGGATTCTCAATGTTAATAATGTTTTTTGGACCTAGATTTACAATTTAAACTAGCTATAGGTATTTCTAATTTCAAATCTGTACATTGTAACAGATCTAGAGCACAATAGAATGGTCTTGAAATTCGTGCTGAATTAGGCGGTAATAAAGGGTTGAGAAACAAAAGCTAAGCGTAATGATTGGTATACAGTTTCAAACCCTTTATAAAAACTGTTTGTAGATTCCAGTATCTTCAAACAGATTTAATTGTTTGAGAAATAGTTCGGCTAAGTGTTTTATACTATATTCAGATTCACAGCATAATCTGTATCTACTCCAAATATATTTCAAGGAACTGAATGAGTTTATCAATAAATACATAGGTAGTTTTAAAATTAATAAAAATATTATTTTTTATACCTAATGGTTTATTGATATTCCTGATTCAATTTACGTACTTTTCATCGAATGAATCATTCTTTCCGGACTAAACCTATACTTTTTTATTACATGAATATTTATTACAATTCATTATCCATAATTATTGTATATATACACTCCCATAAATAACATTGCAATAATTAGCTATATATATACTTCGTTTTCTATGCCTGCGCTTCGTTTTCTATGCAATGAGATGCGGTTAAGAGACTCTTGTTTGCCGCCAACTTCAACCGTTTTACGTGAGTGTTAAGCGCTTAGCACATCAAGATTGTAACCGTTTTCACTGGTGCTAAGCGCTTAAGAGACTTTACCTTGAGCAACCCGATTTTTGCGGTTAAGAGACTTTGGCTTGTGGCCCTTCATATCTTATAGTCTTGTAGATAAAATAATTTACTGTATTGGTTAATTTTACAATTACTTAGTTTCCCTTCATTCGAAAATTATTCATTAATTATTTTTATATCAGATCAAAGGTCTATTGTGAAATAATTAACTGAGGGGCATTTTTTCTTATTCAAATTATAATATCTTAACCCATAGTAAATAAATAGTAAAGTATGCTAAGTACAATATTGGAACAACCGAAAATACTACATGCACGTGACATCGATTGAAACGAGTGATGTCACACTAGTTATTTACAAATAAAAATTGTTCTATTACTCAGTTAAATGTGCAGTTTCATGGAAATTAACTTAAATAAAGTTTTGTTTTTATCACATTTTACACTCTAGTCATTTATAATATTCAGTCTAAAAGCCTTCGAACTCTCCAGTAGAGTAAATGGTGCCTGAAGGATTTAAGACACATTCGCATTTATCTGATTAAATAAAAATTTTATTGAAAATTTCATTCGTCAATTTGTGCTTAAAGGTCCTCTCCAGGCTCCGGGAAAAAAATGAATTTATTGGATAATATTATAGAACTAAGGTCTACGATCATTGTTCTGCAAACAGCATACAATTCGGTTCAGTATATATTTTATAATTTGTTTTTAAAGTTTTTTAATACTCTGTGAGCAACAATTAAGCGAATCACTAATCTGACGCTAAAGAAGAAGAATGTACACTCTTTGTTTTGATTACAAATTTGAATTTTATAAACAAACCATTAGTTTTCAGTCTTTATTTTAGATATGAATTGTTTCCTAAAGTATATAAACGTTTCTATAATAAGTTTATCCAATTTTATACTTTTATACGAATATTAAATGGATTTATTAAACCTAATACCTAGTTGACAATCAAAACAAATGGTGTACATTCTTTTTCTTCAGGCAGAAAATTTCTTAAATTAGTAAGTCGGAAGTAAAATAGGTTTTGTAGAGTTTGGATTATAAAAATCGTTAAAAGCATATAACATTAAACTTATGCTACCAAATTCGATGCGGTTTGCAGCAAAATGATAATAAACATTAGCCTCGTTGAATATGGCAATAAAAATATTTTCTTGGAGGGGACCTTTAAAATAGCCTTTCACTATATGCAATCAGGTTTATATGTTAGATAATGGTCATTTGAGTGCTTCATTGTAAGTACAATAGGTTACTAGGTACAAACTTACATGTTACAAGCCAATAAGACAACTTATAAGTGTCAGCCTGCTATCAGGCGCGTATACAAGGGGGGGGGGGGGCATTTTGGGCAGATGTCAAATCTACGGATCAATAAAAATATACGGATTAATCCTCGAAATTGAAGAAATGTCAATTATTTGAGTATTTTTTAATTGCTTTGAACATGCTTTAACAATGTGATCTTTCAGAAACGTCATTTTTAAATTGCAATTTGTATTATGTATTTAATGCTTCATGTCGTATTATGTATACGCTATTTTGTTCATGAAGAATGGATTTTTATCCCCCCATTAATATTAGCCATAGAGTTATGATAAACTAATCTAGAGTGAGAAAGTGTTGCAGCGATTGCAGGACGCTAAGGAAAACGGTGTAAAACCTTATTTTGTTTCAGTTATATCATTTCTCCATTAAACTGACGCTAGATTGCCAGTAACATGACCTAAAAATAAGAATTTTAGCGTCTCGCAAGACGCGATATTATTTTGACCACTTACTCACCACTTGATATTAGCATTGATCTTGAACCTTAAAAAGTTTTTGAATTTGAGAAGAAATGGATTGTCCTGCAGTTTTCCAAAACACCTTCTTCTTCAACAGTATTCCGAAAATTCATGCTACATTTCAAGATAAGTGAAAGGGCAGCAAAATCTTGTCACCTGAAAGAGACTGGTTCTTTCTATCCACAAGAAAAACCAAATGAAAACAAAACCATAAAGAATAGAAACAGTGATTTAGGGGGTGAATAGTTTCTTTGAAGAACCCCTCAGTTGCTCTCTCAGGAAAGCTTTTCAAAAGATTCACTCACAAAAACCACGTGGTGGAGGAACCTCACGCTTCAACTTGATTTCCGTTTTTATCATTACACTTCAGTTCAACCATCAACGAAAAACAGAAATAGCAGTTCTGTCAGTGGATTCTGAAGCAATCATCCAACATTGCCAATTAAATCGTTTGGACAGATGAGAAGTTCTTTTGCCTCCATCAAAAACAAATCGAAAAATTACGAATGAAAATCATCGAAATATCTGGAAAACAAATAATAGGTATGATGCTAAGGTATTGATCTTCGTTGCAATTATTAAACTGTTCATGCATTCCTTGATGAATTTGGCAACTTGTCATCGGTTAATGGTGTTTCAAAACTCTGGTTGCTCCAGCACATTATTTGGCCCAGCCTGCAACTACTTCACTTTGGTGGATGCAACTGCACATTGCACAAATGCAGCTCTTGAATTTCAAAGGAAAAATTTCGAGGTAGAGTGATTTGCAGAAGCACGAAAATAAATTTTTGTTCATTACACAGTCCAGATCTGAACCCTTTGGACTTTCACATATGGGCTGCTGCACAAACTCTAGTTTATAAAAAAAAAAGATCCCAATTAGTCTCTTATACAATGTATTCAAAGCTTCGCTCAAATATATAACAAGAAGACTTAAGAAAGTATGCAAGAATGTTCTGAAGTGTGCGTCGTTCTGTCTTCAGACTGGAAGGGGTCATTTTCAACAACTTTTGTAGGACCTTAGGAGATGTGCCTCATATGATATAAGGAAATAAATGTTTAAAAATAAAAATCCTTTCTTTTCCTTCAAAGTGATTTATCTATATAATGGTATTTGATTTATTCTAAGTGCCTCCAATTCGCAATTTAAAAAATGACGTATCTTATGGAACACAGTGTATATTGAATAATATGATTTTGATGATTTTTGCTGCAGCCAATGATTGAATATAATGATTAAGTTGTTGATTAACAGTCTATATAGACTTTAAATACAGCATATAAACTATAAAATGCATACACACTTTTACACAGTGTTCCATCAGAAACGACATATTTAAATAGCGAATTAGAAGCACTTCTAACAATTGTCATCATAGATACAACATGTTGATGGAAAAGAAAGTATTATTATAAAAATTTATTGTCCTATATCGTATGAAGCACATCTCCTGAGACCCTACAAAAGTTGTTGATAATGACCTACTCCAGCCGGAAGACAGAACGAAGGTATCTTCAAAACATTCTTGCAAAATTTCTTGGGGTTCTCCTAGTTATATCTTTCAGCAGAACTTTGGACACTTTGTATAAGAGACTCAATGGAATCTTCTTCTTTTTTCAAATATAAGCTCGATTTTGTGCAGCAGCCAAGAAGTGAAAATCCAAAGGGTTGAGATCTTGACTGTGTGCTGTACAGAGATTTTGCGTTCTTCTGCTAATGAATCGACCTCGAAACTTTTCATTGAGAAATTCTAGAGCTGTATTTGTGCAATGTGTTGGAGCTCCGTCTTGAATCCACCAAAGTGAAGAACGAGTTGCAGAATGGTGCAGTCTGGGCCAAATAATTCCCTGGAGCAATCTGAGATAAGAAACACCATTAATCGATGACAAGTTGCCATCATCGTCAAGGATTACATGAAAGGTTAGATCCATTCCATTAATAATGGCAACAAAGATATTACCATAGCATCATACCTATCATTTATTCCATTGGTATTTCAAGGATTTTCATTAGTCTACACTCCATTGTTTTTTCGATTTTTTTTTTGATGTAGGTAAAGGAAACTCTCGTTGGATGGTTGTTGCAGAATCCACTAACAAAACTGACTTCTCTGTGCTTCGTGCACATAATTTAATGGTTGAAATGAAGTGTAATGAGAAAAACAGACACGAAGATCATGTCTGACGATCCTCCACAACGAAGATTTGATGGGTGAAATCTGAGAATTTTTTCTGAGAGAACAACTAAGGGTTTCTTCTAAGAAACTCTTCGCCTCCTGAATCACTGCTTCTGCTCATTTAAGTTTTATTTTTATTTTCTTTTTCTTGTGAATAGATTATAGAAGCAGTCTTATTGAAAAGACCATGAACTCTTGTAAACTTTTTCAGGTGGTAGGATTTAGCCGCCCTTCCATTTATCTAGGAGTGAAGCATGATTTTTCGGCGTATTGTTGAAGGAGAACGTGTTTGGCAAGCTACAGCATACAGGACGATCCAATTCTTCTCAAATTCAGAAACATTTTTATGGTTGAAGATCAATGCTAATATTAATGGAATGTTAAAATCCATTATTTATGAACAAAATGACGTATACCTAATACAACTTGAATCATTTTAAGTTCTCCCAATTAGCAATTTAAAAATGACGCATCTGATGGAACACAGTCACAGTGTAAGCATGTTCAAAACAATTAGAGTATTCAAATAACTGACATTTCTTCAGGTCTGAGGATTTATCCGTAGACTTTTTTCAGACGCATTCAAAAATTTGAAAAGTGTCCCCCTTGACCGAATCCTAGATACGCCCCTGCCTGGTATTAAATATATAAAAGTTATCTAGGTACTGGAAGCTAACCAAACATATTGTTTATTGACATATTTTATCTATCTACTTACTGCACATATACAATTCTCATTTTGACATTACTTCGTCTGATTTTGTGTGACGTCATTTGTTTACATTGTTTCTGAAGACCGGAATCAAGTTCACCGTCAATGAATTGGAAACTAAGTATACTTTTCTATTTATTAACTATGCCTTAACCTATTTGTTATCATGAAAATAGAGTTACTGTGATGATGTACTATCAGAGAAAAGAGTCACTGTGATGATGTACTATCAGAGAAAAGTCACTGTGATGATGTACTATCAGACAAAAGAGTCGCTGTGATGATGTACTATCAGAGAAAAGAGTCACTGTGATGATGTACTATCAGAGAAAAGAGTCACTGTGATGATGTACTATCAGAGAAAAGAGTCTCTATGATGATCTACTATCAGAGAAAAGTCACTGTGATGATGTACTATCAGAGAAAAGAGTCTCTATGATGATCTACTATCAGAGAAAAGTCACTGTGATGATGTACTATCAGAGAAAAGAGTCACTGTGATGATGTACTATCAGAGAAAAGAGTCACTGTGATGATGTACTATCAGAAAAAAGAGTCACTGTTATGAAGTACTATCAGAGAAAAGAGTCACTGTGATGATGTACTAACAGAGAAAAGAGTCACTGTGATGATGTACTATCAGAGAAAAGAGTCACTGTGATGATGTACTATCAGAGAAAAGAGTCACTGTGATGATATACTATCAGAGAAAAGAGACACTGTGATGATGTACTATCAAAGAAAAGAGTCACTGTGATGATGTACTATCAGAGAAAAGAGTCACTGTGATGATGTACTATCAGAGAAAAGAGTCACTGTGATGATGTACTATCAGAGAAATAAGTCACTGTGATGATGTACTATCAGAGAAAAGAGTCACTGTGATGATGTACTATCAGAGAAAAGAGTCACTGTGATGATATACTATCAGAGAAAAGAGTCACTGTGATGATGTACTATCAGAGAAAAGAGTCACTGTGATGATGTATTATCAGAGAAAAGAGTCACTGTGATGATGTAATATCAGAGAAATAAGTCACTGTGATGATGTACTATCAGAGAAAAGAGTCTCTGTGATGATGTACTATCAGAGAAAAGAGTCACTGTGATGATGTAATATCAGAGAAATAAGTCACTGTGATGATGTACTATCAGAGAAAAGAGTCACTGTGATGATGTACTATCAGAGAAAAGAGTTATTGCATGATGCAAATTTTACAGTTATTTTTTATTTTTAAATTTTTCATATGTCATCATGAACCTTTACCAATTTCAATACATTTTCAATAACTTATTTTTTTTCTCATTATACTATATATGTATATAGTAAATTGTATTATAACTCAAAAATCCCCCCTAACTAATTTTCTATGACTGTAAAGATATTTTTTTCAGTTGCCTACGTTTAGTTTCTATTTTTAATTACTTTCTAAAAAGTACCAGTAAATAATTTTTGAAATGTTCACTCCTTTTGCAATATCAAAACACAAATATTTAGTTCAAATTAATCAGTTTGCCTGTTTACAGTTTTGCAGCCTTTTGATTTTTGGATTCTTCTCATTAAAATCTATTTTAAGCCATTAGATTTTATTCAACGAAGATTTGAATTCTGGTTTCATAAATAATGAAAATTAATTCATCAAACCAAATATATTACGAATACATAAATGGAAGTTCCTAACTTCATTTGTGTATTGAGGCAGACTAGAAAAACGGATTTATTTTATTCGACCATTCACATCATTAAATCATGAGGGTTGAGAAGAAATCGGATAAAATTTTAGTTGAGTTGGAGACCTAACGTCTAATTCGGAAAAAATCTATTATAGAAAAATTATACAAAGGACTATGAAGAAGTAAGTAGACAACATGAAAGGTGACTACATCATTTAAGGCACTCACCAATTTAGGACTATGATATTGCTCATGAATGTAAATTTGCAGTTCTGATAATGCAGTCACTTATCAACGAATGTGACGAAAAGGGACCTAACGACACTGTACTCACAGATGGAAGAGGAAAATGAAGAGTTGATAGTAAATGATGCCTAAGAGCCTTCCTAACATAACATTCAAAGACCTCATAGCTGAAGAGCACAGCCAAAGAGCTATCCTCTAAAATTGCTAGTAGCGTTACAAATTTATAATTGGATCATAATCCGAATTACAAGATAACACCAGTTAGTAATTAGTGATTTATTAATTCGCAAACAAATTATTACCAACAAAGAAAATGGTTGACAGACGTTTTGTCGACAGAATTTTCATCGACAGGCGTCTTGTCGACGAGACGTTTCGTCGACAAATTTTCGTAAAGGGGATATTAACACACTCTAATGTTACAAAACATGTATTTTAACAGAATAATGTATCAAACACTTTTTGTATCAAACGATCAAACACTTTTTCAGTAAAGCGAATAACAAAATGATAAATAAATAAATATACCACGGCTAAAATATGACCTTCCCGCATTCTGCAAAGGTAACTAAAGGACTAAATAAACGCACAAAGAGCATTGTCTAATTTAATTCTTTGTCTATAAGATAGCCTCGTGTGACAACTGTATATTAAAAATCATGCAGTTTGCTCGGATAAAGCGGTCTTTTCGAGTTATTTGAGAATAAATTATTAATACTAATATATTAGTTCTACAATTTTAAGTAATAAACTCATATTTTTCTTGGACCCTGGAGAAATTTTTTAAAATATTTTTCTTTACATGATCGAAAATGGGATACCGTTCAATAACTCTGAAGTTTTGGATTTTAAGCCAACTACTTGTTTCAAAGAATCACTATTTGGTAAAGAAATGACCTTAAATATAGATGAACATTCAGCGGAGACTTTTTAAATAAATCTTACCATTCAATCTAGGATTACCACTGAATTACCGAACACTTGCAGTTGTCGAACAGTGGGTATTTATCAACTGAAAATGCGTTATCAATGACAAATCCGACGATATAAATCTTATTATAAAACGTAAATTATTGAGAGGACTTTTTATTTTAAAAATCACAAACATAATTAGACCCAAAAATATTAAATTTCTTTAAAAAAATTGTCATTATTAAGTAGTTTTGGTTTAGTATTAAGGCAGAAAAATGATTAAAATTTATTTAGTCTTCCTCCTTACCATTATTTTATTTTGCAATTTGATCGTGTGATACATTATTCTGTTAAGGCCCCCAAACACTACACGCGCCACGAGCCGAGGCTTAGCAATTAAACAAGCCGAACCTCGAGCCAGTTCTTGTAGTGTGTGGGCATCTTCGAGCCGAGCCACGAGCCGCGTAATCAGGCTCGACGCTCGGCTTTACGAATATTTGTCATCGAAACGTTCTGTCTGTGAAACGTCCTGTCTGTGAAACGTCCTGTCGACAAAACGTCCTGTCGACAAAACGTCCTGTCGACAAAACGTCCTGTCGACAAAACGTCCTGTCGACAAAACGTCCTGTCGACAAAACGTCCTGTAGACAAAACGTCCTGTAGACAAAACGTCCTGTAGACAAAACGTCCTGTCGACAAAACGTCCTGTCGACGAAACGTCCTGTCGACAAAACGTCCTGTCGACGAAACGTCCTGTCGACGAAACATATATGTCGACGAAACGTCTGTCGATGAAACGTCTGTCGACGAACCGTCTGTTGACGAACCGTCTGTTGACGAAACGTATGTCAACGAAATGTATGTCAACGAAACGTATGTCAACGAAATGTCTGCACACCAAGAAAATTCATGGCTACTGATTTCAACGTCATAGAGTAATTGTTACATTTGGAAATTTGTAAACGTAGACTGGTCCTCAAATATCCTCTACTATTAACCGTCAGCATTTCCATATAGTGTTATCCTCTAAAACTGTAAATACAGTCAATTAATTAAAAAACATAATTCTTTCATATTGATTAATTCTTAACTCCTAATATGCATCAATTGAGCCGGTTATAACTAAGGCTGTGACTATATGCACTTAAAATCATAGATCTTAAGAATATCGTAGACGGAAGGAAATGGTATCGAATACTGTATATGTTGCTGGTTTAAAACGATTTAATAGTCATTAATTCAATCAGTGTATAATATTTTCAGGGTCTATAATTTTAAACGCATATTGTTACAACCCTAGTTATAAAGATGACACAAAACAGAATAAGCCTGGTAGTAATGAATATACTGTCGTATAAAGAAACTATGGACCTAATCTCAGGAGAAATTTGTTAATATTTCATATTACGTAGCTCTGTATTGTAGGAAATGTAGGGACAAATACATTTAATTTTTTTTTATTAAACGAGAACCTTTAAATCAATTTATTCATTATAATAATAAATGAACAAGTCAAGAGAATAAAAGATTTAAAATCACCTATGTAAAATCATTGCATTTGGAAAATAATAAAAAAGGAAAGTCAAATTGTTATCAAAAGAACGAACATTTACATAAGATTGAATGGAATAGAGTGCCAGAATCTTTCGATAGAGTGCCAGAATCTTTCGATAGAGTGCCAGAATCTTTCGATAGAGTCCCAGAATCTTTCGATAGAGTCCCAGAATCTTTCGATAGAGTCCCAGAATCTTTCGATAGAGTCCCAGAATCTTTCGATAGAGTCCCAGAATCTTTCGATAGAGTCCCAGAATCTTTCGATAGAGTCCCAGAATCTTTCGATAGAGTCCCAGAATCTTTCGATAGAGTCCCAGAATCTTTCGATAGAGTCCCAGAATCTTTCGATAGAGTCCCAGAATCTTTCGATAGAGTCCCAGAATCTTTCGATAGAGTCCCAGAATCTTTCGATAGAGTCCCAGAATCTTTCGATAGAGTCCCAGAATCTTTCGATAGAGTCCCAGAATCTTTCGATAGAGTCCCAGAATCTTTCGATAGAGTCCCAGAATCTTTCGATAGAGTCCCAGAATCTTTCGATAGAGTCCCAGAATCTTTCGATAGAGTCCCAGAATCTTTCGATAGAGTCCCAGAATCTTTCGCTAGAGTCCCAGAATCTTTCGCTAGAGTCCCAGAATCTTTCGCTAGAGTCCCAGAATCTTACGCTAGAGTGTCAGAATCTTACGCTAGAGTGTCAGAATCTTACGCTAGAGTGTCAGAATCTTATGATCGAGTGTCAGAATCTTATGATCGAGTGTCAGAATCTTATGATCGAGTGTCAGAATCTTATGATCGAGTGTCAGAATCTTATGATCGAGTGTCAGAATCTTATGATCGAGTGTCAGAATCTTATGATCGAGTGTCAGAATCTTATGATCGAGTGTCAGAATCTTATGATCGAGTGTCAGAATCTTATGATCGAGTGTCAGAATCTTATGATCGAGTGTCAGAATCTTATGATCGAGTGTCAGAATCTTATGATCGAGTGTCAGAATCTTACGATCGAGTGTCAGAATCTTACGATCGAGTGTCAGAATCTTACGATCGAGTAGTAGAATCTTTCGATCGAGTGCCAGAATCTTTTAATTGATTAGTAAGATACTCATGTTGTTGTGCAATATCTGTTTGCAGTTCTTTACAATATTTTTGTTTATCCTTGATATAATCTGGTCGACTTAGAGGATTTTCTTCTAGATGTTCATTTAGAATATGTAGTAATCTTCTTAGGGTTTCTACTTTAACATTTAAGATTTTTGGTATGGTTGCATGGTTTATTAGTAGATTTAAATGATCTTTCAGAAGGATATTGCAGTTTTCAAGTAGATTTACTTGGGTTGATTGTAGATTTGTCTTGGTCTCACGTAGATTCAAATCTTTATTAACTTCGTTTATTTCTGTGTAAATATTTAGTAAATCTGGTTGAATTTCAGGTATATTTGTTATAATATGTGGTGGGTCCGCTTCAGCTTCGGGTTGGTCCGCTTCAGCTTCGGGTTGGTCCGCTTCAGCTTCGGGTTGGTCCGCTTCAGCTTCGGGTTGGTCCGCTTCAGCTTCGGGTTGGTCCGCTTCAGCTTCGGGTTGGTCCGCTTCAGCTTCGGGTTGGTCCGCTTCAGCTTCGGGTTGGTCCGCTTCAGCTTCGGGTTGGTCCGCTTCAGCTTCGGGTTGGTCCGCTTCAGCTTCGGGTTGGTCCGCTTCAGCTTCGGGTTGGTCCGCTTCAGCTTCGGGTTGGTCCGCTTCAGCTTCGGGTTGGTCCGCTTCAGCTTCGGGTTGGTCCGCTTCAGCTTCGGGTTGGTCCGCTTCAGCTTCGGGTTGGTCCGCTTCAGCTTCGGGTTGGTCCGCTTCAGCTTCGGGTTGGTCCGCTTCAGCTTCGGGTTGGTCCGCTTCAGCTTCGGGTTGGTCCGCTTCAGCTTCGGGTTGGTCCGCTTCAGCTTCGGGTTGGTCCGCTTCAGCTTCGGGTTGGTCCGCTTCAGCTTCGGGTTGGTCCGCTTCAGCTTCGGGTTGGTCCGCTTCAGCTTCGGGTTGGTCCGCTTCAGCTTCGAGTTGGTCCGCTTCAGCTTCGAGTTGGTCCGCTTCAGCTTCGAGTTGGTCCGCTTCAGCTTCGAGTTGGTCCGCTTCAGCTTCGAGTTGGTCCGCTTCAGCTTCGAGTTGGTCCGCTTCAGCTTCGAGTTGGTCCGCTTCAGCTTCGGGTTGGTCCGCTTCAGCTTCGGGTTGGTCCGCTTCAGCTTCGGGTTGGTCCGCTTCAGCTTCGGGTTGGTCCGCTTCAGCTTCGGGTTGGTCCGCTTCAGCTTCGGGTTGGTCCGCTTCAGCTTCGGGTTGGTCCGCTTCAGCTTCGGGTTGGTCCGCTTCAGCTTCGGGTTGGTCCGCTTCAGCTTCGGGTTGGTCCGCTTCAGCTTCGGGTTGGTCCGCTTCAGCTTCGGGTTGGTCCGCTTCAGCTTCGGGTTGGTCCGCTTCAGCTTCGGGTTGGTCCGCTTCAGCTTCGGGTTGGTCCGCTTCAGCTTCGGGTTGGTCCGCTTCAGCTTCGGGTTGGTCCGCTTCAGCTTCGGGTTGGTCCGCTTCAGCTTCGGGTTGGTCCGCTTCAGCTTCGGGTTGGTCCGCTTCAGCTTCGGGTTGGTCCGCTTCAGCTTCGGGTTGGTCCGCTTCAGCTTCGGGTTGGTCCGCTTCAGCTTCGGGTTGGTCCGCTTCAGCTTCGGGTTGGTCCGCTTCAGCTTCGGGTTGGTCCGCTTCAGCTTCGGGTTGGTCCGCTTCAGCTTCGGGTTGGTCCGCTTCAGCTTCGGGTTGGTCCGCTTCAGCTTCGGGTTGGTCCGCTTCAGCTTCGGGTTGGTCCGCTTCAGCTTCGGGTTGGTCCGCTTCAGCTTCGGGTTGGTCCGCTTCAGCTTCGGGTTGGTCCGCTTCAGCTTCGGGTTGGTCCGCTTCAGCTTCGGGTTGGTCCGTTCCAGTTCTCGGCAGACTCGTTCCAGTTCTCGGCAGACTCGTTCCAGTTCTCGGCAGACTCGTTCCAGTTCTCGGCAGACTCGTTCCAGTTCTCGGCAGACTCGTTCCAGTTCTCGGCAGACTCGTTCCAGTTCTCGGCAGACTCGTTCCAGTTCTCGGCAGACTCGTTCCAGTTCTCGGCAGACTCGTTCCAGTTCTCGGCAGACTCGTTCCAGTTCTCGGCAGACTCGTTCCAGTTCTCGGCAGACTCGTTCCAGTTCTCGGCAGACTCGTTCCAGTTCTCGGCAGACTCGTTCCAGTTCTCGGCAGACTCGTTCCAGTTCTCGGCAGACTCGTTCCAGTTCTCGGCAGACTCGTTCCAGTTCTCGGCAGACTCGTTCCAGTTCTCGGCAGACTCGTTCCAGTTCTCGGCAGACTCGTTCCAGTTCTCGGCAGACTCGTTCCAGTTCTCGGCAGACTCGTTCCAGTTCTCGGCAGACTCGTTCCAGTTCTCGGCAGACTCGTTCCAGTTCTCGGCAGACTCGTTCCAGTTCTCGGCAGACTCGTTCCAGTTCTCGGCAGACTCGTTCCAGTTCTCGGCAGACTCGTTCCAGTTCTCGGCAGACTCGTTCCAGTTCTCGGCAGACACGTTCCAGTTCTCGGCAGACACGTTCCAGTTCTCGGCAGACACGTTCCAGTTCTCGGCAGACACGTTCCAGTTCTCGGCAGACACGTTCCAGTTCTCGGCAGACACGTTCCAGTTCTCGGCAGACACGTTCCAGTTCTCGGCAGACACGTTCCAGTTCTCGGCAGACACGTTCCAGTTCTCGGCAGACACGTTCCAGTTCTCGGCAGACACGTTCCAGTTCTCGGCAGACACGTTCCAGTTCTGGGCAGACACGTTCCAGTTCTGGGCAGACACGTTCCAGTTCTCGGCAGACACGTTCCAGTTCTCGGCAGACACGTTCCAGTTCTCGGCAGACACGTTCCAGTTCTCGGCAGACACGTTCCAGTTTCCGATAGACACGTTCCAGTTTCCGATAGACACGTTTCAGTTTCCGATAGACTCGTTTCAGTTTCCGATAGACTCGTTTCAGTTTCCGATAGACTCGTTTCAGTTTCCGATAGACTCGTTTCAGTTTCCGATAGACTCGTTTCAGTTTCCGATAGACTCGTTTCAGTTTCCGATAGACTCGTTTCAGTTTCCGATAGACTCGTTAGAGATTTCGGTAGACTCGTTAGAGATTTCGGTAGACTCGTTAGAGATTTCGGTAGACTCGTTAGAGATTTCGGTAGACTCGTTAGAGATTTCGGTAGACTCGATAGAGATTTCGGTAGACTCGATAGAGATTTTGGTAGACTCGATAGAGATTTTGGTAGACTCGATAGAGATTTTGGTAGACTCGTTAGAGATTTTGGTAGACTCGTTAGAGATTTTGGTAGACTCGTTAGAGATTTTGGTAGACTTGTTAGAGATTTCAGTAGACTTGTTAAAGATTCCGGTTGAATTGTTAGAGATTCCAGTTGAATTTCTATAGATTTGGGTTGACTTTCTAAAGATTTGGGTTGACTTTCTAAAGATTTCAGTGGACTTTCTAAAGATTTCAGTGGACTTTCTAAAGATTTCAGTGGACTTTCTAAAGATTTCAGTGGACTTTCTAAAGATTTCAGTGGACTTTCTAAAGATTTCAGTGGACTTTCTAAAGATTTCGGTTGACTTGTTATAATTTTCGAAAGATTTGTTGGATTTTCTGGTAAGTTTGTTAGATTTCCTGATGAATTCGTTGGAGTTTTCAGTAGATTTGTTAGGTTTCTTTGAAGATGTTCTATATTTTTGGACAGATTTGTTAGAGTCTTTGATAGATATGTTGGAATTTCCTTCACTTTTTGGAGAATTTCCTGTTGATTTTTTGGAGTTTTTGGTGGACTTCTTGGAGTTATGTCTCCACTTGTTTGTGTTTCTGATTGATTTGTTGATGTGTCTGGTTGATCTGCCGATGTGTCTGGTTGATCTGCCGATGTGTCTGGTTGATTTGTTGAAGTTTCGGCTTGATTTGTTGAAGTTTCGGCTTGATTTGTTGAAGTTTCGGCTTGATTTGTTGAAGTTTCGGCTTGATTTGTTGAAGTTTCGGCTTGATTTGTTGAAGTTTCGGCTTGATTTGTTGAAGTTTCGGCTTGATTTGTTGAAGTTTCGGCTTGATTTGTTGAAGTTTCGGCTTGATTTGTTGAAGTTTCGGCTTGATTTGTTGGAGTTTCGGGTTGATTTGTTGAAGTTTCAGGTAGATTTGTTGAAGTTTCGGGTAGATTTGTTGGAGTTTCGGCTTGATTTGTTGAAGTTTCGGCTTGATTTGTTGAAGTTTCGGCTTGATTTGTTGAAGTTTCGGGTTGATTTGTTGAAGTTTCGGGTTGATTTGTTGAAGTTTCGGGTTGATTTGTTGAAGTTTCGGGTTGATTTGTTGAAGTTTCGGGTTGATTTGTTGAAGTTTCAGGTAGATTTGTTGAAGTTTCGGGTAGATTTGTTGAAGTTTCGGGTTGATTTGTTGGAGTTTCGGGTTGATTTGTTAAAGTTTCGGGTTGATTTGTTGAAGTTCCGGGTTGATTTGTTGAAGTTCCGGGTTGATTTGTTGAAGTTTCGGGTTGATTTGTTGAAGTTTCGGGTAGATTTGTTGAAGTTTCGGGTAGATTTGTTGAAGTTTCGGGTAGATTTGTTGAAGTTTCGGGTAGATTTGTTGAAGTTTCAGGTAAATTTGTTGAAGTTTCGGGTAGATTTGTTGAAGTTTCAGGTAAATTTGTTGAAGTTTCAGGTAAATTTGTTGAAGTTTCGGGTAGATTTGTTGAAGTTTCGGGTAGATTTGTTGAAGTTTCAGGTAGATTTGTTGAAGTTTCAAGTAGATTTGTTGAAGTTTCAGGTAGATTTGTTGAAGTTTCGGCTTAATTTGTTGAAGTTTCGGCTTGATTTGTTGAAGTTTCGGCTTGATTTGTTGAAGTTTCGGCTTGATTTGTTGAAGTTTCGGCTTGATTTGTTGAAGTTTCGGCTTGATTTGTTGAAGTTTTGGGTTGATTTGTTGAGGTTTCGGGTTGATTTGTTGAGGTTTCGGGTTGATTTGCTGGAGTTAATTGTTGATTACTCTGAAATGAACATTTTTTATCAAAACTAGTTAAGAAACTAATTAACATCAAGTTGATGTAAATGTATTGAATGCTCGCATTCTGGATTTTTGAAATATACAGATTCCATTATTATTGATAGATTCTCAAGTATTTGTACATATAATTATTAAATATATTATATACCTTTGATTATCCTAAAATAAATAGGTTTCATTGGGTTTAAGTAAAATTTTTAACTATTGAGTATCACTTAAATAAATATCTAGTTATCCTGAATAAATACAGGAAGGCCCCCCTTTTACTACCAACCAACGACTTGTTCTTGTTACCAAATGGCATTTAAAACGGGGAAAATAGAGACTTTCCATGGTATTATTACCATTTGGAAATAATACTATGAAAAGGTTACTCCTAAATCAAACATATCATTTTCTATGAATTGCAATGAAAGAAAATTGGTCTTACATTTAGACTAAGCCTATTAAATGATGATCCAATGGTTTAGCTGATTCTCTGTGATGATAGTTAAATGTAGTGAATTTGAAGTTTTATAATTCATTTATAGCTTAAGGGGATCGTTTCACTTCTTTGCTAGCTACCAATAATACTCGTGCGATCCTAAAGTGATCTAGTAGTTTTTTTTGAAATTTCGATCTAAATTTTGATATTTCATTCTCTATTATTATTTTTCTTTTTTTTTTCTTTTCAAAATATAAAATGGTAGAGATCGAAATTAAAAAAAGGATTAATAGACGACCTTTGGAATTTCGGTTTGAACAGATTAGCCGCTATGAATTAGCCCCCCCCCCCCCCCATTGAGTCCAATGATTCTTTGCGATTACTATTTGAGTAAAAAAAGTTACGGAGATGATGGAGTAAACAAAAAAACCTCATCAGGTCTCTTTGGGGGACCAAAGGTCCCCTCAGGCTACGACGAAACCATTTACCAAGAATGGGAGGCATTTATGCAAAATCAGGATGCTTTGGGGAACCAAAAGTCTTTCCTGGCTATAAATGACAAAGCCATCTAACAAAAACGGCAGTCTATTACACAACATCACACTCTCACAAACTAACAAAATTCCCCTCCTCCATTATTCGCACCCCTGACCCACTTCCAGTTGCCACAGCGAACTGAAGTTTTCTGTACGTTTTCTATAGACTGTTCTCTGGAGAACTAAAGTAAGAAAGCAATCTGTGGTAATTGCAAAAAACGGTGAAACGATCCCCCCTTAACTCTCACTCAGACTCAGTGTATAGGTCAGGGGTGGCGAACCACTGACCCGCGGATCACGAAGTGACCCATCATCCCCTTTCCAAAGACCCACTTCACTTTTGTATATTTGAACAATGATGGCTAATGTAGAGTTGTGCTACTATGAGAAGAGCATCCCGGTAACCAACCGAACATCTCCTAGGATGCCTTTGTCAAATACTATCGTTCAAATTTTGAACGAAAAGTTTCAGTACAACATTCGGTAGATTTTGGCAATTTCCAGGTAGATTTGAAATATATGTATATCACTATACAGTAGGAGTAAAAAAAAGCGGGTACAAAATTAAAATAGCCATAACTTCAACCAGAATCATCATATTTATGTGTGGTTTTCTTTGGCTAATGCAGATTTTTATCAGCTATAACCACATTGTTCTTTTAGTGGAGGGTGAAAAAGCTCTTGCGCCTGATATGACATTGATAAAAGATATCAGAATAGGTTTCTTTACCCAATATTTTTTTAGTTATTGTAAAGAAGCAATCGCATATTATAAAGTTCTACATTCTAAAGTAAATCATTCTTTACCAAAATCATCCATTATTTCCAGTACATTATTTTGCACCCGTTTTCTCACTGGTTGATCTTTAGATCACGTCAGGATTAGATTTCTATAAATCCACAACATGCGTTTTTTGTTCTTTTAATAGATTCAGATCAGCAGGTGAGGAGGAGCATATATCATTTTACAAATAACCCCACAAGACAAAATCGCCACCAGTTACACCAGATCCTTGGAAATGACTCAGGTGTTAGAAAACTTCTCTCAGTCGTTCATTAACAGCAAGTGTCCTGTGTACTGAGCACCTTCCTGCATCCACCATATTAAATTCAGAGTAGCTCCATAAATATATAGTAGTTACGGAAATATCCGCTGATTCAACACTATGGTTCTTACAATCATGCTAATTTTCGGGGATGAAATTTACTTTTTTGATAAACAAGGTTTGAAATAAGCTCGCGCAAGAGCTTTTTTATCACCTTCTACTTATGACCACTCTGTAGAAAAACTGATAATTGTAGGAAAACAAACTAACAATATGGTTATAGCTGACAAAATTTTGCATAATAAAAAAAACACACACACGAAAATACGGTAGTTCTTGTTAAAGTTATGGCGATTTTAATTTCGTACCAAGCTCCGTACAGAGTGACGAGCCCCGACCAGGTCCCATACAATAATACCTAAGAAAATATTTGTTTTACCTTTGATTTTAATTTTATTTTAAGAAGAAAATTATCCTTGGGCGTTTACCAATGAATGTGAAAACATCAAATGAAGGTTTAAATTTTAAATTTTATGCAAAATTGTTTTAGTGCGGACTGGTGCGCCTGCACCAGCAGCTAGATTACTGAGCAAACTTTTGAGGGCTAGGTTACCAGGGTAGGGCTAATGAGTTAAGTAAATCTGTGACCAACTTTTCTCTTTTATTTTAATTACGATATCAAAAGTGACACTGTCAATTGAAAAGGTTCGCTTCCCCGGGTATATGCGAGTAATTAGTTTGATACTTAGATTTATAGAATTGAGTTTCATTGAACAAACAGTGTGAAAAAGCTCCCAAGTTTTAGGTTGTTTTACATTTTTGAACACACACAAAAAATATTATTAGTTGCCTTCTAATCTAATTTGTAACATTTAAAATCATCAATAGTTAATTCATATATATCACTACCTATATGGTTAATAATTTCTTATTTATTATATTATATAGACTTTAGTCATGTATCCTGGTTGTCACATTATGAAGACCAATTTCTGAACAAATTATTTCTTATAACTTCATTTGAATAATAATATTGATGTTTATTATTGTTACCATGAAATGAACTCAAATGATCACCATAAATATTGTCTCAGCTTTCCATGTCTCGTGATTATTACCAATTTTATAAAAGTGCGGTGTAATTTAAAAGTGGGGTCTGCCTGTACGTAGCTACTCTATCTATATAAAAGAAATATTCAATATTATCTCCATCTACTTAAGTAATATATCAATATATCGACAATAAATATTTGTGAAAAAATTCTTAGTTAAATGAAGTTTTAAAATATCTTCAACTTACATCTGGAATATTATTTCTTGGAGACTTAGCCATCTTGAAATGAAATTGGTAACTTCAGACTCCTGTACCGAATGCGTGAGTCACGACACAGTTTCTGGATTCGTAACAATTCGTTAGATTCGTGTAAAGAACTTCTGAAATTTGATGACTTGGAATTGGTTACTACTAAATTATATTTCAGGTTAAAAAGAGGTTATTTTATCTACAATATAGAAGAAATATGATAATTTGGATAATATATCTTGGTAAATGTCGTATTTAGTTCTTTACCAATTTGAGATAACCAAGTAAGCTTCAGAATTTGTTTTCATTATATAATCACCAGGGTGGTGACATTTTGTAAAAATATGCTCTTAAAACTATAAACTCCATGAATGTTATAAACGACATCAAAATTTAAGGTATTGGAACTTCCTATAGCTAAACTAGAAGGTTTCTACACAATATTTTTCATGTCGCTCTTAGGAATACATGGAATTTATATTTTTAGAGTACATTTTTTACAAAATGTCACAACCCTAATAATCACATTATCATAAATCTCTATTGAACATTTCTTATTTTACGAAAACCCTTTCCTAAAACACTAATCGATTACTGCAATACAAAACAAAATCATTTCGATTACAAAAAATGGATTATATAAGTATTTACTACACGAACTATTTACCAATTAGAAGAATATAGTTTAGCAGTAATCTCCAGGATACAGTAACATACAGGGTAAGGTAATCAGCTGATCGAATCTAGTTTGACGTGACCACCAGGTGACTGGAAATGGCGACTCTGACCACACTTTGAAACATGGGAAAACCTACTTAATTTTAATCACTTCTAAATTAAACTTTTTTCTTATCAATTACTAACTAGGCCTTGGTTAGAATGTATTTTCATTATTTTATTCAGTAATTGTTATTCACAGAACTACAATTTAGCAGTTAACTAGCACTAGTTTAGGCTCCTAGGTAGCATATGTTCAAGACCATTTTGTTTATAGATAAGTTAAAGAAATGAACAATAAAAACACACCTGAATCTTATCTATAAATTCAACTTGAGGTTCAATCGGCATTTTCGCTTTTCTTTTGCACGAAACCTTTATAAAATGACTTCAAACTTCTCGATATTAACATGCAAATACGAGGAATTATGAGCAGCTCGGTCACTAACAAAGAATGTGTTGTTGTGGTAACGTCATATTTTTGCATCGTCTACTAGTTACTATACCCGTTTATGTTCCTGTATCCTGGAAATCTAATGGAAAAAATGAACAGAATAATTTAGTTTAATAAGTTAATAGAGATTATGGAAATATCAAATTATATTTTGTTATGTAGGTTTAGCCGCTATAAAAAAATGAAAATTCATTAATAATTATGTAACTACCAAATACTAAATCAGTATTTTCACTATGTACCCGAAGAATTGTACTGAAACTTCACCAAACAAATTCTAACCAGAGGTAAAGTATTCAAATTGTAATTATCAAATTCACTCGGTTGTAAGTTATTTATAATTTATCTAAGGTTATTTGCTATTAATATCAAAGATAATATCACTACTGTCGACAGTAATAATATTGAACCATAACGATTAAAAATGAACTACTTATTAACCACCGAGCATATTATTTACGTAGCAATCAATGCAATTTTTAAGATTTTCCTCTCATGTGGTCACGTCAAACTAGATTCGATTACCCGATTACCATACTCTTTATGTTCCTGCACCCTGATCAATATTATGAAAATATTAAATTATAGTTTGTCAAATAGGTTTGGCCAATAAAAAAAAACTAAAATCTAACTAACTATTGAACACTATATTCGATTTATCACTACATATTTGAAGTAAAAATTCACCAAACCCATCACAATACAAAGTTTAACAAAAGGAAAAATAATCAATTTCTGAATATGAAATTCACTCAGTATTACGTTATTTACTTTTAATATTCCAAATTTCTACGGGAACCTCTGATTTCTTCCCATCCCTGAATTATTGTAAGAGGTATCACCTAGCTAGGTCAAACACCAACACTTGGTAAACCTCTTTGGTATTTTTTTTGAAATTTTGAAATAATGTATCTTGAAATTGATGGATAATGTAGATAGATACTATAATGGCACGAAGTAGCAATTTCACCATTCCTACGCATTAGAAAAATTTGTAACTATTTTATGACCGAAACAACTGTTAGATTCACCAATTAAATTTCATATCTTATAGTCTTGTAGATAAAATAATATACTGATTTTGTTAATTTTACAATTACTTAGTTTCTCTTCATTCAAAAAATATTCATTAATTATTTTTATAATCAGTACGAAGGTCTCTTGTGAAATAATTAACTAAGGGGTATTTTTTCTTATTCAAATTGTAACACCTTAACCCATAGTAAATAAATAGTAAAGTATGCTAAGTACAATATTTGAACAACCGAAAATACTACAGGGTGGGGCGTAAGTTTGGAAGCAAATGAAAGTGCATATTATAATCCAACGAAAAATATATTTAATAATTTACAGTTATTTATTATTACATAAGGGTTTTAAGAATTCAAAAATCATAAATTTATTCAAAATGTCCCCCCTTGTTTTTAATAACATCCTTAAATCTCCTCCGAACTCCTCCTACTGCGGCACGCAACTGTTCTTGTGAAATTTCCTTCCAAGATCTCTGGAGCGAACGCTTTAAATCATCCACACTGCGATGGAATTTACCACAGGCCTTTGATTCAAGAATGGACCATACCGAAAAGTCCATAGGATTAACATCTGGGGAGCAGGGAGGCCACATTTCTTTGGACCAAAACCGTGGAAGATGGTCATGGCACCAGTTTTGAGTGACATTTGCAGTATGTGAAGTCGCGCCGTCTTGCTGAAATGTCCATAGAGTGTCATTACCGAAGTGATCCTTAGCTGACTCCAACATTGGCGTCAAAATATTCTCAATATAACATTTAGCATTGATTTTGGCGCCTTGTTCCACAAAAATTAAAGGAGAACTTCAAGTTTCTGAAACGGCGGCCCAGACCATTACTGAAGCAGGTTTCATGGTTCTGTGGACAGTTTTTTGGTTGTATGGGATGTCTTTTGCACTTTTACCAATTATTCTGTCATTCCTCCGGTTGTGAGCCATTTCCACAGTGATAATTTTTTCGTCAGACCAAACAATTTCATCAGCCGTGCCAGACTTCAATTCTCTCAGAAGTGCTTTGCTTCTCTCCAATCTCTTTTTCTTTACAGCTTCTGACAGAGTCCGTCTCTTTTGGAGGGTGAAAGAAGACATCTTTAGGTCTTCTTTGACAACTCTTCTCATTGTTCTGGGACTCGCATTAGATGTTTTGGCTAACAATCGTATTGACCTTTTCAGGTTCCTCCTGATCTTCTCTCGGGCACATTTTATCAGTTGTTTGGTGCGTTGTGAGCGTGGTCTACCACTTCTTGGACGATCAGTCAAGTCTCCACTCTCATTAAAACGCTTCACACACTTCCAAACTGTCGATCTCGCTATTGAGAGAGTCTTTGAAATGACGGAATCTGACTTCCCGGCACGGTGTAGAGCAATAATGGCTTCTCTTTTGTCTGACATTTTTGAATTGACTAAATTTTTGTAAAAAATAACACTGCCACGTCATAATGTAGTGTCTCTACTATAATTCAAACCCTATCACCTACTTAGGAACTAATTTTTAAGAATTATATTAATGTTTGAAAAATTGCTTCCAAACTTACGCCCCACCCTGTACATGCACGTGACATCGATTGGAACGAGTGACGTCACACTAGTTATTTCCAAATAGAAATTTATTTACCACCACGGCTAAAATATGACCTTCCCGCATTCTACGAAGGTAACTAAAGGACTAAATCAACGCACAAAGAGCATTGTCAAATTTAATTCTTTGTCTATAAGATAGCCTCGTGTGACAACTGTATATTAAAATCTTGCCGTGTCTGCTCGGATAAAGCAGTCTTTTCGAGTTATTTGAGAATAAATTATTAATAATAATAAATTAGTTCTACAATATTAAGTAATAAACTAGAAAAATTTTGGACCCTGGAGAGGATTTTTACAATATTTTTCTTTACATGATCGAAAATGGGATACCGTTCAATAACTCTGAAGTTTTGGATTTTGAGCCAACTACTTGTTTCAAAGAATCACTATTTGGTAAAGAAATGACCTAAAATATCGATGAACATTCAACAGAGACTTTTTTAAATAAATCTTACCATTCAATCTAGGATTACCACTGAATTACGGAACACTTGCAGTTGTCGAACAGTGGGTATTTATCAACTGAAAATGCGTTATCAATGAAAAATCCGATGATATAAATCTTATTATAAAACGTAAATTATTGAGAGGACATTATATTTTGAAAATCACAAACATAATTAGACCCAAAAATATTAAATTTCTTTTTAAAAAATTGTCGTTAAGTAGTTTTGGTTTAGTATTAAGGCAGAAAAATGATTAAAATTTATTTAATAGTCTTCCTTCTAAGGTGCATGTTCCGTATCATTAGAGTCGACGAAACGTACTGTCGACAAAACGTCCTGTCGACAAAACGTCCTGTCGACAAAACGTCCTGTCGACAAAACGTCCTGTCGACAAAACGTCCTGTCGACAAAACGTCCTGTCGACAAAACGTCCTGTCGACAAAACGTCCTGTCGACAAAACGTCCTGTCGAAAAAACGTCCTGTCGAAAAAACGTCCTGTCGACAAAACGTCCTATCGACAAAACGTCCTATCGACAAAACGTCCTGTCGACAAAACATCCTGTCGACAAAACATCCTGTCGACAAAACATCCTGTCGACAAAACGTCTTGTCGACAAAACATACTGTCGACAAAACATACTGTCGACAAAATATCCTGTCGACAAAATATCCTGTCGACAAAACGCCCTGTCGACAAAACGCCCTGTCGACAAAACGCCCTGTCGACAAAACGCCCTGTCGACAAAATGTCCTGTCGACAAAACGTCCTGTCGACAAAACGTCCTGTCGACAAAACGTCCTGTCGACAAAACGTCCTGTCGACAAAACGTCCTGTCGACAAAACGTCCTGTCGACAAAACGTCCTGTCGACAAAACGTCCTGTCGAAAAAACGTCCTGTCGAAAAAACGTCCTGTCGAGAAAACGTCCTGTCGAGAAAACGTCCTGTCGAGAAAACGTCCTGTCGACCAAACGTCCTGTCGACAAAACGTCCTGTCGACAAAACGTCCTGTCGACAAAACGTCCTGTCGACAAAACGTCCTGTCGACAAGACATCCTGTCGACAAAACATCCTGTCGACAAAACGTCCTGTCGACCAAACGTCCTGTCGACAAAACGTCCTGTCGACAAAACGTCCTGTCGACAAAACGTCCTGTCGACGAAACGTCCTCTCGATGAAACGTCCTGTCGACGAAACGTCCTTTCGACGAAACGTCCTGTCGACAAAACGTCCTGTCGACAAAACGTCCTGTCGACAAAACATCCTGTCGACAAAACATCCTGTCGACGAAACGTCCTGTCGACGAAACGTCCTCTCGACGAAACGTCCTGTCGACGAAACGTCCTCTCGACGAAACGTCCTGTCGACGAAATGTCCTGTCTACGAAATGTCCCGTCGACAAAATGTCCCGTCGACAAAATGTCCCGTCGACAAAACGTCCCGTCGACAAAACGTCCCGTCGACAAAACATACTGTCGACAAAACGTCCTGTCGACAAAACGTCCTGTCGACAAAACGTCCTGTCGACAAAACGTCCTGTCGACAAAACGTCCTGTCGACAAAACATCCTGTCGACGAAACGTCCTGTCGACGAAACGTCCTGTCGACAAAACGTCCTGTCGACGAAACGTCCTGTCGACGAAACGTCCTGTCGACGAAACGTCCTGTCGACGAAACGTCCTGTCGACGAAACGTCCTGTCGACGAAACGTCCTGTCGACGAAACGTCCTCTCGACGAAACGTCCTGTCGACGAAATGTCCTGTCTACGAAATGTCCTGTCTACGAAATGTCCCGTCTACGAAATGTCCTGTCTACGAAATGTCCTGTCTACGAAATGTCCTGTCGACGAAACTTCCAGTCGACGAAACATATGTCGACGAAACAAACGTCTGCGAAAAGACTGTCGACGAAAAGACTGTCGACGAAAAGACTGTCGACGAAAAGACTCGACGAAAAGACTGTCGACTAAACGTCTGTCAACGAAAAGTCTGTCGACGAAACGTCCAGTCGACGAAACATATGTCGACGAAACATATGTCGACGAAACAAACGTCTGCGAAAAGACTGTCGACGAAAAGACTGTCGACGAAAAGACTGTCGACGAAGAGACTGTCGACGAAAAGACTGTCGACGAAAAGACTGTCGACGAAAAGACTGTCGACGAAAAGACTGTCGACGAAAAGATTGTCGACGAAAAGAATGTCGACTAAACGTATGTCAACGAAATGTCTGCACACCAAGAAAATTCATGGCTATTGATTTCAACGTCACAAAGTAATTGTTACATTTGGAAATTTGTAAACGTAGACTGGTCCTCAAATATCCTCTACTATTAACCGTCAGCATTTCCATATAGTGTTATCCTCTAAAACTGTTAATACAGTCAATTAATTAAAAAACATAATTCTTTCATATTGACTAATTCTACTTATCAATTAAGCCGGTTATAACTGAGGCTGTGACAAATGCACTTAAAATCATAGATCTTAAAAATATCATAGACGAAAAGAAATGGTATAGGTTATCGAATACTCTATATGTTGCTGGTTTAAAACGATTTAATAGTCATTAATTCAATCCGTGTATAGTATTTTCAGGGTCTATGATTTCAAACGCATAAATTGTCACAACCCTAGTTATAAAGATGACACAAAAAAGAACAAGCTATGGACCTAATCTCAGGAGAAATTAGTTAATATTTCATATTAGGTAACTCTGTATTGTAGGAAATGTAGGGACAAATAAATTTCAAAAACTTTTATTAAATGAGAACCTTTAAGTCAATTTATTCTTTATAATAATAAGTGAACAAGTCAAGAGAATTGAAGATTTAAAATCACCTATGTAAAATCATTGTATTTGGAAAATAATATAAAAGGAAAGTCAAATTATTATCAAAAGAACATTATCACAGAATCTTACGACGAGTGTCAGAATCTTACGATAGAGTGTCAGAATCTTACGATCGAGTGTCAGAATCTTTCGATCGAGTAATAGAATCTTTCGATCGAGTAGTAGAATCTTTCAATCGAGTGCCAGAATCTTTCGATAGAGTGCCAGAATCTTTCGATAGAGTGCCAGAATCTTTCGATAGAGTGCCAGAATCTTTCGATAGAGTGCCAGAATCTTTCGATAAACTGCCAGAATCTTTCGATAAAGTGCCAGAATCTTTCGATAAAGTGCCAGAATCTTTCGATCGAGTGCCAGAATCTTTCGATCGAGTGCCAGAATCTTTCAATTGACTAGTAAGATACTCATGTTGTCGTGCAATATCTGTTTGCAGTTCTTTACAATATTTTTGTTTATTTTTGATATAATCTGGTCGACTTAGAGGCTTTTTTTCTAGATGTTCATTTAGAATATGTAGTAATCTTCTTAGGGTTTCTACTTTAACATTTAGGATTTTTGGTAGGGTTGCATAGTTTATTAGTAGATTTAAATGATCTTTCAGAAAGATATTGAAGTTTTCAAGTAGATTTACTTGAGTTGATTGTAGTTTTGTCTTGGTCTCACGTAGATTCAAATCTTTATTAACTTCATTGATTTCGGTGTAAATATTTAATAAATCTGGTTGATTTTCTGGTATATTTGTAAAAGTTTCTTGTAGATTTGATATAATATGTGGTAGGTCCATCGTAGATTCGGGTTGGTCAGTTTCAGCTTCGGGTTGGTCAGTTTCAGCATCGGGTTGGTCAGTTTCAGCTTCGGGTTGGTCAGTTTCAGCTTCGGGTTGGTCAGTTTCAGCTTCGGGTTGGTCAGTTTCAGCTTCGGGTTGGTCAGTTTCAGCTTCGGGTTGGTCAGTTTCAGCTTCGGGTTGGTCAGTTTCAGCTTCGGGTTGGTCAGTTTCAGCTTCGGGTTGGTCAGTTTCAGCTTCGGGTTGGTCAGTTTCAGCTTCGGGTTGGTCAGTTTCAGCTTCGGGTTGGTCAGTTTCAGCATCGGGTTGGTCAGTTTCAGCTTCGGGTCGGTCAGTTTCAGCTTCGGGTCGGTCAGTTTCAGCTTCGGGTCGGTCAGTTTCAGCTTCGGGTCGGTCAGTTTCAGCTTCGGGTCGGTCAGTTTCAGCTTCGGGTCGGTCAGTTTCAGCTTCGGGTCGGTCAGTTTCAGCTTCGGGTTGGTCAGTTTCAGCTTCGGGTTGGTCAGTTTCAGCTTCGGGTTGGTCAGTTTCAGCTTCGGGTTGGTCAGTTTCAGCTTCGGGTTGGTCAGTTTCAGCTTCGGGTTGGTCAGTTTCAGCTTCGGGTTGGTCAGTTTCAGCTTCGGGTTGGTCAGTTTCAGCTTCGGGTTGGTCAGTTTCAGCTTCGGGTTGGTCAGTTTCAGCTTCGGGTTGGTCAGTTTCAGCTTCGGGTTGGTCAGTTTCAGCTTCGGGTTGGTCAGTTTCAGCTTCGGGTTGGTCAGTTTCAGCTTCGGGTTGGTCAGTTTCAGCTTCGGGTTGGTCAGTTTCAGCTTCGGGTTGGTCAGTTTCAGCTTCGGGATGGTCAGTTTCAGCTTCGGGATGGTCAGTTTCAGCTTCGGGATGGTCAGTTTCAGCTTCGGGATGGTCAGTTTCAGCTTCGGGATGGTCAGTTTCAGCTTCGGGTTGGTCAGTTTCAGCTTCGGGTTGGTCAGTTTCAGCTTCGGGTTGGTCAGTTTCAGCTTCGGGTTGGTCAGTTTCAGCTTCGGGTTGGTCAGTTTCAGCTTCGGGATGGTCAGTTTCAGCTTCGGGATGGTCAGTTTCAGCTTCGGGATGGTCAGTTTCAGCTTCGAGATGGTCAGTTTCAGCTTCGAGATGGTCAGTTTCAGCTTCGGGATGGTCAGTTTCAGCTTCAAGATGGTCAGTTTCAGCTTCGGGATGGTCAGTTTCAGCTTCGGGATGGTCAGTTTCAGCTTCGGGTTGGTCAGTTTCAGCTTCGGGTTGGTCAGTTTCAGCTTCGGGTTGGTCAGTTTCAGCTTCGGGTTGGTCAGTTTCAGCTTCGGGTTGGTCAGTTTCAGCTTCGGGTTGGTCAGTTTCAGCTTCGGGTTGGTCAGTTTCAGCTTCGGGTTGGTCAGTTTCAGCTTCGGGTTGGTCAGTTTCAGCTTCGGGTTGGTCAGTTTCAGCTTCGGGTTGGTCAGTTTCAGCTTCGGGTTGGTCAGTTTCAGCTTCGGGTTGGTCAGTTTCAGCTTCGGGTTGGTCAGTTTCAGCTTCGGGTTGGTCAGTTTCAGCTTCGGGTTGGTCAGTTTCAGCTTCGGGTTGGTCAGTTTCAGCTTCGGGTTGGTCAGTTTCAGCTTCGGGTTGGTCAGTTTCAGCTTCGGGTTGGTCAGTTTCAGCTTCGGGTTGGTCAGTTTCAGCTTCGGGTTGGTCAGTTTCAGCTTCGGGTTGGTCAGTTTCAGCTTCGGGTTGGTCAGTTTCAGCTTCGGGTTGGTCAGTTTCAGCTTCGGGTTGGTCAGTTTCAGCTTCGGGTTGGTCAGTTTCAGCTTCGGGTTGGTCAGTTTCAGCTTCGGGTTGGTCAGTTTCAGCTTCGGGTTGGTCAGTTTCAGCTTCGGGTTGGTCAGTTTCAGCTTCGGGTTGGTCAGTTTCAGCTTCGGGTTGGTCAGTTTCAGCTTCGGGTTGGTCAGTTTCAGCTTCGGGTTGGTCAGTTTCAGTTTCCGGCAGACACGTTTCAGTTTCCGGCAGACACGTTTCAGTTTCCGGCAGACACGTTTCAGTTTCCGGCAGACACGTTTCAGTTTCATGCAGACACGTTTCAGTTTCCGGCAGACACGTTTCAGTTTCCGGCAGACACGTTTCAGTTTCCGGCAGACACGTTTCAGTTTCCGGCAGACACGTTTCAGTTTCCGGCAGACACGTTTCAGTTTCCGGCAGACACGTTTCAGTTTCCGGCAGACACGTTTCAGTTTCCGGCAGACACGTTTCAGTTTCCGGCAGACACGTTTCAGTTTCCGGCAGACACGTTTCAGTTTCCGGCAGACACGTTTCAGCTTCCGGCAGACACGTTTCAGCTTCCGGCAGACTCGTTTCAGTTTCCGGCAGACACGTTTCAGTTTCCGGCAGACACGTTTCAGTTTCCGGCAGACACGTTTCAGTTTCCGGCAGACACGTTTCAGTTTCCGGCAGACACGTTTCAGTTTCCGGCAGACTCGTTTCAGTTTCCGGCAGACTCGTTTCAGTTTCCGGCAGACTCGTTTCAGTTTCCGGCAGACTCGTTTCAGTTTCCGGCAGACTCGTTTCAGTTTCCGGCAGACTCGTTTCAGTTTCCGGCAGACTCGTTTCAGTTTCCGGCAGACTCGTTTCAGTTTCCGGCAGACTCGTTTCAGTTTCCGGCAGACTCGTTTCAGTTTCCGGCAGACTCGTTTCAGTTTCCGGCAGACTCGTTTCAGTTTCCGGCAGACTCGTTTCAGTTTCCGGCAGACTCGTTTCAGTTTCCGGCAGACTCGTTTCAGTTTCCGGCAGACTCGTTTCAGTTTCCGGCAGACTCGTTTCAGTTTCCGGCAGACTCGTTTCAGTTTCCGGCAGACTCGTTTCAGTTTCCGGCAGACTCGTTTCAGTTTCCGGCAGACTCGTTTCAGTTTCCGGCAGACTCGTTTCAGTTTCCGGCAGACTCGTTTCAGTTTCCGGCAGACTCGTTTCAGTTTCCGGCAGACTCGTTTCAGTTTCCGGCAGACTCGTTTCAGTTTCCGGCAGACTCGTTTCAGTTTCCGGCAGACTCGTTTCAGTTTCCGGCAGACTCGTTAGAGATTTCGGCAGACTCGTTAGAGATTTCGGCAGACTCGTTAGAGATTTCGGCAGACTCGTTAGAGATTTCGGTAGACTCGTTAGAGATTTCGGTAGACTCGTTAGAGATTTCGGTAGACTCGTTAGAGATTTCGGTAGACTCGTTAGAGATTTCGGTAGACTCGTTAGAGATTTCGGTAGACTCGTTAGAGATTTCGGTAGACTCGTTAGAGATTTCGGTAGACTCGTTAGAGATTTCGGTAGACTCGTTAGAGATTTCGGTAGACTCGTTAGAGATTTCGGTAGACTCGTTAGAGATTTCGGTAGACTCGTTAACGATTTTGGTAGACTCGTTAAAGATTCCGGTTGACTTGTTAATGATTCTGGTTGACTTGTTAAAGATTCCGGTTGACTTGTTAAAGATTCCGGTTGACTTGTTAAAGATTCCGGTTGACTTGTTAAAGATTCCGGTTGACTTGTTAAAGATTCCGGTTGACTTGTTAAAGATTCCGGTTGACTTGTTAAAGATTCCGGTTGACTTGTTAAAGATTCCGGTTGACTTGTTAAAGATTTCGGTCGACTTTCTAATGATTTCGGTCGACTTTCTAACGATTTCGGTTGACTTTCTAAAGATTTCGGTTGACTTTCTAAAGATTTCGGTTGACTTTCTAAAGATTTCGGTTGACTTTCTAAAGATTCCGGTTGACTTGTTAATGATTCCGGTTGACTTGTTAAAGATTCCGGTTGACTTGTTAAAGATTCCGATTGACTTGTTAAAGATTTCGGTTGACTTTCTAAAGATTTCGGTTGACTTTCTAAAGATTTCGGTTGACTTGTTAGTATTTTCGAAAAATTGGTTAGAATTTTCGAAAGATTTGTTAGAATTTTCGAAAGATTTGTTGGATTTTCTGGTAAGTTTGTTAGATTTACAGTTTCAGTAGATTTGTTAAGTTTCTTTGAAGATATTCTATAATTTTGGACAGATTTGTTAGAGTCTTTGATAGATTTGTTGGAATTTCCTTCACTTTTTGGGGAATTTCCTGTTGATTTTTTGGAGTTTTTGGTGGACTTTTTGGAGTTATGTCTCCACTTGTTTGTGTTTCTGATTGATTTGTTGACGTGTCTGATTGATTTGTTGATGTGTCTGATTGATTTGTTGACGTGTCTGATTGATATGTTGATGTGTCTGATTGATCTGTTGACGTGTCTGATTGATCTGTTCACGTGTCTGATTGATCTGTTCACGTGTCTGATTGATCTGTTGACGTGTCTGATTGATCTGTTGACGTGTCTGATTGATCTGTTGACGTGTCTGATTGATCTGTTGACGTGTCTGATTGATTTGTTGACGTGTCTGATTGATTTGTTGACGTGTCTGATTGATTTGTTGACGTGTCTGATTGATCTGTTGACGTGTCTGATTGATCTGTTGACGTGTCTGATTGATCTGTTGATTTGTCTGATTGATTTGTTGATGTGTCCGATTGATTTGTTGATGTGTCCGATTGATTTGTTGATGTGTCCGATTGATTTGTTGATGTGTCCGATTGATTTGTTGATGTGTCCGATTGATTTGTTGATGTGTCCGATTGATTTGTTGATGTGTCCGATTGATTTGTTGATGTGTCCGATTGATTTGTTGATGTGTCTGATTGATTTGTTGATGTGTCTGATTGATTTGTTGATGTGTCTGATTGATTTGTTGATGTGTCTGATTGATTTGTTGAAGTTTCTGGTTGATTTGTTGATGTGTCTGGTTGATTTGTTGAAGTTTCGGGTTGATTTGTTGAAGTTTTGGGTTGATTTGTTGAAGTTTCGGGTTGATTTGTTGAAGTTTTGGATTGATTTGTTGAGGTTTCATGTTGATTTGTTGAGGTTTCAGGTTGATTTGTTTCAGTGTCGGGTCGATTTGTTGACGTTTCAGGGCCAATTTGTTGACGTTTCAGGGCCAATTTGTTGACGTTTCAGGGCCAATTTGTTGAAATTTCTGGTCGATTTGTTGAAATATCTGGTCGATTTGTTGAAATTTCTGGTCGATTTGTTGAGGTTTCTGGTCGATTTGTTGAGGTTTCGGGTCGATTTGTTGAGGTTTCGGGTCGATTTGTTGAGGTTTCGGGTCGATTTGTTGAGGTTTCGGGTCGATTTGTTGAGGTTTCAAGTCGATTTGTTGAGGTTTCAGGTCGATTTGTTGAAGTTTTGGGGCTATTTGTTGATGTTTTGGGTCGATTAGTTGAAGTTTTGGGTCGATTAGTTGAAGTTTTGGGTCGATTAGTTGAAGTTTTGGGTCGATTAGTTGAAGTTTTGGGTCGATTTGTTGAAGTTTCGGGTCGATTTGTTGAAATATCTGGTCGATTTGTTGAAATATCTGGTCGATTTGTTGAAATTTCTGGTCGATTTGTTGAGGTTTCGGGTCGATTTGTTGAGGTTTCGGGTCGATTTGTTGAGGTTTCGGGTCGATTTGTTGAGGTTTCTGGTCGATTTGTTGAGGTTTCGGGTCGATTTGTTGAGGTTTCAGGTCGATTTGTTGAAGTTTTGGGTCGATTTGTTGAAGTTTTGGGGCTATTTGTTGATGTTTTGGGTCGATTAGTTGAAGTTTTGGGTCGATTAGTTGAAGTTTTGGGTCGATTTGTTGAAGTTTCGTGTTGATTTGTTGAAGTTTCGGGTTGATTTGTTGAAGTTTCGGGTCGATTTGTTGAAATTTTTGGTCGATTTGTTGAAATTTCTGGTCGATTTGTTGAAATTTCTGGTCGATTTGTTGAAATTCTGGATGATTTGTTGAAATTTCTTGTCGATTTGTTGATGTTTCGGGTCGATTAGTTGAAATTTTGGGTCGATCAGTTGAAGTTACGTGTTGATTTGTTGAAGTTACGTGTTGATTTGTTGAAGTTTCGGGTTGATTTGTTGAAGTTTCGGGTTGATTTGTTGAAGTTTCGGGTTGATTTGTTGAAATTTCGGGTTGATTTGTTGAAATTTCGGGTTGATTTGTTGAAGTTTCGGGTCGATTTGTTGAGGTTTCATGTTGATTTGTTGAGGTTTCATGTTGATTTGTTGAGGTTTCGGGTTTACTTGTTGAGGTTTCGGGTTTACTTGTTGAAGTTTCGGGTTGATTTGTTGAAGTTTCGGGTTGATTTGTTGAGGTTTCGGGTTGATTTGTTGAAGTTTCGGGTTGATTTGTTGAAGTTTCGGGTTGATTTGTTGAGGTTTCATGTTGATTTGTTGAGGTTTCGGGTTGATTTGCCGAAGTTAACTGTTGATCATTCTGAAATGAATATTTTTTATCAAAACTAGTTGAGACACTAATTAACATCAAGTTGATGCTAAATGTATTGAATGCTCGAATTCTGGATTTTTGAAATATACAGATTCCATTATTATTGATAGATTCTCAATTATTTGTACATATAATGATTAAATATAATATATTCCTTTGATTATCATAAAATAAATAGGTTTCATTTGGTTTAAGTAAAATTTTTAACCATTGAGTATCCTTTAAATAAATATCTAGTTATCCTGAAAAAATACAGGAAGGCCCCCCTTTTACTACCAACCCACGACTTATTCTTGTTACCAAATGGCATTTAAAACGGGGAAAATAGCGACTTTCCACGGTATTATTACCATTTGGAAATAATACTATGAAAAGGTTACTCCTAAATCAAACATATCATTTTCTATGAATTGCAATGAAAGAAAATTGGTCTTACATTTCGACTAAGCCTATTAAATGATGTTCCAATGCTTTAGCTGATTCTCTGTGATGATAGTTAAATGTAGTGAATTTGAAGTTTTATAATTCAGCTATTTATAGCTTTAGGGGATCGTTTCACTTCTTTGCTAGCTACCAATAATACTCGTGCGATTGAGGTGAGAGCTTATCTGTTTTATACTAGTATCCTAAAGTGATCTAGTAGTTTTTTTTTAAATTCGATCTAAATTTTTGTTATTGCATTTTCTATTATATTTTTTTAATGTTTTTTTAAGGTCCCCTCAGGCTACGACGAAACAATCTACCAAGAATGGGAGGCATTTATGCAAAATAAGGTCGCTTCGGGGAACCAAAGGTCTTTCCTGGCTATAACGAAGCCATTTACCAAAAACAGGAGTCTATTACACAACATCACACTTTCACAAAATAACAAAATTCCCCCCTCCATTATTCGCACCCCTGACCCACTTCCAGTTGCCACAGCGAACTGAAATTTTCTGTACGTTTTCTTCAGTCTGTTCTCTGGAGAACTAAAGTAAGAAAAAAATTTGTGGTAATTGCAAAAAACTGAAACGATTCCCCCTTAACTCTCACTCAGTGTATAGGTGAGTAATTAGTTTGATATTTAGATTTATAGAATTTTGTTTCATTGAACAAACAGTAATTTTAAGTTCTGTGAAAAAGCTCCCAAGTTTTAGGTTTTTTTTACATTTTTGAACACCCAAAAAAAATTATTATTAGTTGCCTTCTAATTTAATTTGTAACATTCAAAATCATCAATAGTTAATTCTTATATATCACTACCTATATGGTTAATAATTTCTTATTTATTATATTATATAGACTTTAGTCATGTATCCTGGTTGTCACATTATGAAGACCAATTTCTGAACAAATTATTTCTTATAATTTCATTTGAACAATAATATTGATGTTTATTGTTGTTGCCGTGAAATGAACTCAATTGATCACCATAAATATTGTCTCAGCTTTCCATGTCTCGTGATTATTACCACTTTTATAAAAGCGCGGTGTAATTTAAAGTGGGGTCTGCCTGTACGTGGCTACTCTCCATCCACTAAAGTACTATATCAATATATCGACAATAAATATTTGAGAAAAAATTCTTTATTATAAATTTGATTTAAAATGAAGTTTTAAAATATCTTCAACTTACATCTGGAATTTTATTTCTTGGAGACTTAGCCATCTTGAAATGAAATTGGTAACTTCAGACTCCTGTGCCGAATGCGTGAGTCACGTCACAGTTTCTGGATTCGTAACAATTTGTTAGATTCGTGTAAAGAACTTCTGAAATTTGATGACTTGGAATTGGTTACTACTAAATTATATTTCAGGTTAAAAAGAGGTTATTTTATCTGCAATATAGAAGAAATATGATAAATTGGATAATATATCTTGGTAAATGTCATATTTAGTATTTTACCAATTTGAAATAACCAAGTAAGCTTCAGAATTTAATTTTATTATATAATCACATTATCATTAATCTATATTATACATTTCCTTTTTTACGAAAACCCTTTCCTAAAACACCAATCGATTACTGCAATAAAAAACTTTCCTGAAGCCCCAATTAATCATTTCGATTATAAAAATGGATTATATAAGTATTTACTACACGAAATATTTACCAATTAGAAGAATATAGTTAAGCAGTAATATTGAAGTAAAAATTCACCAAACCCATCACAATACAAAGTTTAACAAAAGGAAAAATAATCAATTTCTGAATATTAAATTCACTCAGTAGTACGTTATTTACTATCAATATTTTAAATTTCTACGGGAACCTCTGATTTCTTCCCATCCCTGAATTATTGTAAGAGGTATCACCTAGCTAGGTCAAACACCAACACTTGATAAACATTTTTGGTATAATTTTGAAATTTTGAAATACTGTATTTTGAAATTGATGGATAATGTAGATAGATACTATAATGGCACGAAGTAGCAATTTGAGCATTCCTACGGATTAGAAAAATTAGTTACTATTTTGTGACCGAAACAACCCTGCAAACATAAATGTATATATTCGATGTCTAAACGACTCTGTATAACCTCTCTTCCGACATCGAAAACCAGTAACAAATTAGACATGGTGACATCAAATAGACATCAATCCGATATCCGTTTGCACCGCTAATTAACCGCATCATATCAAGTATATTTCGCATCGAACCGATACCGTTATAACAACGTTGAATAGAAAGATAAATTACGACATCCAACATACATAGGGATTGTGCATCGAACAGACGCCTAATTATATATATCTAATATGCTTCGAAACGATATCCACTTGCATCCAATAAATAAATAAATTAAAATAGAAAACTCTTACTTCATTGAAATAACGTATTGTACGTTTAGATGCATATCAATTCGATTAATGTTACATAGTGTTATAAATAAATTAAATGAGAAGAAATGAAGTGATACGTCCAGGTATCGTTCGTGGGTCCCTCCGTCCTCGTGCCTGTACCTCTGTAGCTTTGCCACCATGGATACACTTACCTAAAAAAAATTTTGATATTAAACGACCCGGAGATACTTAAAGATATTTTAAAGTGAATAGAACAATACAGGCAAGTACCGCTTTTATTACCAAAATCACAACTTTTTATCAACTTTTTCTTATTAATAAAATAGTAATGAGTTGGTTGAATTTTTATAGAATTGTAACTCTTTAAATATTTCGTTCTCTATGAGTTCAAATTAAAGAAAATGTTTTGAGGCCACGACTTAGAATACATACGAAAGCTCTGTGATAAAAGTTCAAAGTAATGAATGCATTAATTAAACTTAATGCATTAGATCATAGATTAACTCTCACTCAGTAAATATAGGTCATAATAGTTGAGTAATTAGTTTGATATTTTGATTTATATAATTGTGTTTCATTGAACAATCAGGGATTTTGTGTTCTGTGAGATATTTTTAGCAATAGGGTATATGTTCCAAGTTATTAATTGGGTCTATATTTTCGAAAACGTGATTAAGAAAAATATAATCATTATTATTTAACTACAGCGAAACCTCGTTGTAGACCAGCCTCCTAGTAGACAAACCTCCTATTAGACCAAGATATTGTTGAAACTGTACTGAAATAAACCTCGTACCAGACAAATCACAGTTTTTTGTTACCTGACAGTTATTCTAGTGTAAATATTACAAGGAATAATAATTACAATACTGTTTTAAAGATAAATCTCTAATTTGAATAATGTATTATATTCATTTATGCTGTTTTTAGGATAAAACATAAGGCAGAATTGGTTTCAGATTTGATGGTAAAGTCTGTGCTAAAATAAATTTGTTTCCCTTCAAAATTGGTATGTTAGTCACCATTAATTTAGTATTAAAGTTACCATAAACAAATAGAACTATCGAAATATTAAAGTCACCGCTTTACTTTTTGAGAAAACGATTCTGGTCTAGTAGGAAACTAATAAAGTGAGCTTCTTTCTAGACCAAACAAACTTGGAACGTAACTCTGGTCTACTACGACGTTTTGATGTACTATTTAATTAGTAACATAATAGCTGAAGGTATGATACCAATTGAAATAAAAGTTAAATAATGGTTATTATATATAGATTTATTGAATTTATCCAATTCAAGTTTAATTATCTATAATGTGAATCACTGAATTTTAATCGTCTCATTTGCAGCTTCTGGCGCTAGGTGAAATGGGGTTCCGCATTTTACGTAGAAAAATTATTTATGTATTGGTTTTTTATTTCTAAACTTGTATTTTACGTACTGATATCATGGATACCAATTTAAGTAAGAATTTAATAATGATAATTATTATATTTATTTCTTACATATTCGAAAATGTGGAACCGTCCGATAACACAGAATTTATTCTAAAATGGAACATGTTAAATAGCCCATCAAATTTTAATTATTTACGTTTAGTAGAGGTCTGCTTCGGAATCAATGGCAATGTTGCTGACGTCAAAAGGAAATAAAACACAAGGGACTGGAAGAAGCAGTCAGAAAAGAAATTGGCTCCATTGACAAAGTCACGATGCTCATGGATGCTTGAAAGCTACTCCGTGAATGCTGTCACTTACCGAGGAATGTGACAAAAATGGTCACAAGCACCGGTGGCTGCACTCAAGGATGGAAGAGGGAAATGAAGAGGTGATAGTAAATGAAATCTACGAGCCTACCTAACACAAAATCTAAGACCTCGTACGTAATTGTGGAGCATAACCCTAACGCTATCCTCTTAAAACTGCACGGAGAGTTAAAAAACACTATACATATGGTAAACATAAAATAGACAATACATAATTCAAATTATAACAGTTTGGGACCCAAGGGATGCCACCTCCTTCTCTTCTATTCACCAAAGACAGCTTCAGGAACCCACCCCTCAGGGCTTATTTACAATAAGCAGTTTAGAACAGATTCATCACAATAAATGCACTGGCCATCGGAAAATCACTTGATTGGTTATTCATATAGTTTTCAAGGTACTGGAGGAACACTGTTCAACAACCGATGTTCCAGTATCGCTTACTTTTCGTTGATCCAGTTCACAATCGCACTAGATTGTCAATGCTCGATCGTACCTTTACAACTGCCGTAGTCCCCTATAAGTGTATCAATTATTGGTTATAGTTTAAAGGGAGCACTACGTATGTTATATAGTAAGCTCCAATCCAATTGAATAGAAATAATTCCTCAATTTCTATAAGTATTATAAAACAGGAAGATAAGAAAGTGAATTTCCAAATTTGAAACGATTTTTTTTAAAACTACGTATCTGTTCTCGCACTTCTAGTCGAAGTATAAATTCAGATATCGTTTGGAAACAGACATGCCGACGTCAAGATGATGCTGTTAAAATCATGTGTCGGTTTTCGTGTTTCTACTCGAAGTGTAAATTCAGATATCATTTAGAAACAGACATTCCGATATCTACTATGAGTTGAAATGGTTGCTAAGTCGATACCCACCGTTAGCGCTACGAATTCGACAGTAAACGGCATCGAATCGACATTCATATGTTTGTTGGGTAGAGTAAATGGTGCCTGAAAGATTTAAGACACATTCGCATTTATCTGATTAAATAAATTTTTATTGAAAATTACATTCGTCAAATTATGTTCAAATAACCTCTTGCTATATACATACAATCAGGTTTATATGTTAGATAATGGTCATTTGAGTGCTTCATTGTAAGTACAATAGGTTACTAGGTACCAACTTACATTTCACAAGTTTTTCAATAAGCCAACTTATAAGTGTCAGCCTGGTATTGAATATATAAAAGTTATCTAGGTACTGGAAGCTAACCAAATATATAGTTTATAGACATAATCTATCTATTTACTTGCCGCACCTATATAATTCTCATTTTGACATTACTTCGTCTGATTTTGTGTGACGTCATTTGTTTACATAGTTTGTGAAGACCGGAATCAAGTTCACCGTTAATGAATTGGAAACTAAGTATACTTTTCTATTTATTTACTATTCCTTAACCTATTTGCTATCATGAAAATAGAGTTACTGTGATGATGTACTATCAGAGAAAAGAGTCACTGTGATGATGTACTATCAGAGAAGAGAGTCACTGTGATGATGTACTATCAGAGAAAAGAGTCACTGTGATGATGTTCTACCAGATAAGAGTCAGTGTAATGATGTACTATCAGAGAAAAGAGTCACTATGATGATCTACTATCAGATAAAAGTCACTGGGATGATGAACTATCAGAGAAAAGAGTCACTGTGATGATGTACTATCAGAGAAGAGTCAGTGTAATGATGTACTATCAGAGAAAAGAGTCACTATGATGATCTACTATTAGAGAAAAGTCACTGGGATGATGAACTATCAGAGAAAAGAGTCACTGTGATGATGTTCTACCAGAGAAAATAGTCATTGTGATCATGTACTATCAGAGAAAAGAGTCACTGTGATGAAGTACTACCAGAGAAAAGAGTCACTGTGATCATGTACTATTATAGAAAAGAGTCACTGTGATGATGTACTACCAGAGAAAAGAGTCACTGTGATCATGTACTATCAGAGAAAAGAGTCACTGTGATCATGTACTACCAGAGAAAAGAGTCACTGTGATCATGTACTATCAGAGAAAAGAGTCACTGTGATGATGTACTACCAGAGAAAAGAGTCACTGTGATGATGTACTATCAGAGAAAAGAGTCACTGTGATGATGTACTATCAGAGAAAAGAGTCACTGTGATGATGTACTATCAGAGAAAAGAGTCACTGTGATGATGTACTATCAGAGAAAAGAGTCACTGTGATGATGTACTATCAGAGAAAAGTCATTGCATGATACGAATTTTACAGTTCTTATTTTTAATTTTCAAATTTTTAAAATATGTCATCATGAACCTCTAACAATTTCAATACATTTTCATTAACATATATTTTTTCTCATTATACTATATATAAATATAGTAAATTGTATTATAACTTAAAGCTCCCCCGTAACTAATTTTCTATAACTGTAAAGATATATTTTTCAGTTGCCTACGTTTAGTTTCTATTTTTAATTACTTTCTAAAAATTACCAGTAAATAATTTTTGAAATGTTCACTCCTTTTGCAATATCAAAACACAAATATTCAGTCCAAATTAATTAGTTTGCCTGTTTACAGTTTATCCAGCCTTATGATTTTTGGATTCTTCTCATTAAAATCTGTTTTAAGCCATTAGATTTTATTCACCGAAGATTTGAATTCTTGTTTTATAAATAATGAAAATTATTTTATCAAACCTAATATATTACGAATTAATTACAAAAGCAGACTAGAAAAATGAATTATATTCAACCATTCACATCATTAAATCATGAGGGTTGAGAAGAAATCAGATACAATTTAAATTGAGTTGAAGACCTAACGTCTAATTCGGAAAAAATCGATTTAAGAAAAATTATACAAAGGACTATGAAGAAGTAAGTAGACTACCTGAAAGGTGACTACATCATTTAAGGCACTCACCATTTTATGACTATGATATTGCTCATGAATGCAAATTTGCTTTTCTGTGAATGCAGTCACTTATCAACGAATGTGACGAAAAGGGACCTAACAGACTGTGCTCACAGATGGAAGAGGAAAATAAAGAGTTGATAGTAAATGATGCCTAAGAGCCTACCCAACATAAAAATCAAAGACCTCATAGCTGAAGAGCACAGCCAAAGAGCTATCCTCAAAAACTGAAAGTTTCGTTAAAAAAATTTATAATTGGATCATAAGAGTTACAAAATAACACCAGTTAGAAATTAGTGTTTTACAAATTCGCAAACAAATTATTACCAACAAATAAAATTCATGGCAACTGATTTCAACGTTAATTGTTACATTTGGAAATTTGTAAACGTATAATGGTCTCGACTCTCCTCTACTATTAACTGTGATGATATCCATATAGTGCTATCCTCTAAAACTGTAAATACAGTCAATTAACTAAAACCATAATTCATTCTTATTGAATACTTCTCAACTCTTATTATGCGTCCAGCCGGTTACAACGATTCCAAAAAAAAAAAAAAAACAGAATGAGCGTGGTCGTAATGAATAAACTGTCATAACGAAACCATGGCCTAATCTCAAAAGAAATCAGTTAATTTGTCATAGTATGCAATTCTGTATTAAAGGGAATAAAGGACAAAATAATTTCAAAATATTTATTGAGTGAAAAACAATAAGTCAATTAATTCATAATAATAATAACGGAACAAGTCAAAAGAATTAAAGATTTAAAAACACCTATTTGAGTAATAACATGGTATTTGTAAAATAATAAAATGTACAATCAAATTAATATTAAATCAAACCATTACATTAGAATAATATTCGAGCTGAATATTTTGACTAATAATTATTAAAAGAAAAAACACTACTATAAAAAGTAATAATAGAACGATATAAAGACAATCAATATTGGTTCAACCAGTACCAGAATATTCTTGCATCAAATGTTCACGCATCAAAAATTCTATTATGTCAGACATTTAAACAATTTCCACTGTTTTGTAGAAACTCTGTTACTCTTCTAATAATAAAGGTTATCTAATTTATAAGATTTACTTGGAGTATTTGAATTGATTGGTAGAATCTTTCAATGGAGTGGTAGAATCTTTCGATTGAGTGGTAGAATCTTTCGATTGAGTGGTAGAATCTTTCGATTGAGTGGTAGAATCTTTCGATTGAGTGGTAGAATCTTTCGATTGAGTGGTAGAATCTTTCGATTGAGTGGTAGAATCTTTCGATTGAGTGGTAGAATCTTTCGATTGAGTGGTAGAATCTTTCGATTGAGTGGTAGAATCTTTCGATTGAGTGGTAGAATCTTTCGATTGAGTGGTAGAATCTTTCGATTGAGTGGTAGAATCTTTCGATTGAGTGGTAGAATCTTTCGATCGAGTGGTAGAATCTTTCGATCGAGTGGTAGAATCTTTCGATTGAGTGGTAGAATCTTTCGATTGAGTGGTAGAATCTTTCGATTGAGTGGTAAAATCTTTCGATTGAGTGGTAAAATCTGTCAATTCAGTGGTAGAATCTTTCGATTGAGTGGTAAAATCTTTCGATTGAGTGGTAAAATCTGTCAATTCAGTGGTAAAATCTGTCAATTTAGTGGTAAAATCTGTCAATTCAGTGGTGAAATCTGTCAATTCAGTGGTAAAATCTGTCGATTGAGTGGTAAAATCTGTCGATTGAGTGGTAAAATCTGTCGATTGAGGAGTAGAATCTATCGATTGAGGAGTAGAATCTATCGATTGAGGAGTAGAATCTATCGATTGAGGAGTAGAATCTATCGATTGAGGAGTAGAATCTATCGATTGAGGAGTAGAATCTATCGATTGAGGAGTAGAATCTATCGATTGAGGAGTAGAATCTATCGATTGAGGAGTAGAATCTATCGATTGAGGAGTAGAATCTATCGATTGAGGAGTAGAATCTATCGATTGAGGAGTAGAATCTATCGATTGAGGAGTAGAATCTATCGATTGAGGAGTAGAATCTATCGATTGAGGAGTAGAATCTATCGATTGAGGAGTAGAATCTATCGATTGAGGAGTAGAATCTATCGATTGAGGAGTAGAATCTATCGATTGAGGAGTAGAATCTATCGATTGAGGAGTAGAATCTATCGATTGAGGAGTAGAATCTATCGATTGAGGAGTAGAATCTATCGATTGAGGAGTAGAATCTATCGATTGAGGAGTAGAATCTATCGATTGAGGAGTAGAATCTATCGATTGAGGAGTAGAATCTATCGATTGAGGAGTAGAATCTTTCGATCGAGTGGTAGAATCTTTCGATCGAGTGGTAGAATCTTTCGATCGAGTGGTAGAATCTTTCGATCGAGTGGTAGAATCTTTCGATCGAGTGGTAGAACCTTTCGATCGAGTGGTAGAATCTTTCGATCGAGTGGTAGAATCTTTCGATCGAGTGGTAGAATCTTTCGATCGAGTGGTAGAATCTTTCGATCGAGTGGTAGAATCTTTCAATCGAGTGGTAGAATCTTTCGATCGAGTGGTAGAATCTTTCGATCGAGTGGTAGAATTTTTCGATCGAGTGGTAGAATCTTTCGATCGAGTGGTAGAATCTTTCGATCGAGTGGTAGAATCTTTCGATCGAGTGGTAGAATCTTTCGATCGAGTGGTAGAATCTTTCGATCGAGTGGTAGAATCTTTCGATCGAGTGGTAGAATCTTTCGATCGAGTGGTAGAATTTTTCGATCGAGTGGTGAGATACTCAATTTGACATAAAACACTTTTTTGTAGATCTTTACATAATTCTTGCTCATTTTTAATCAAATCTGGACAACTTATACGAGTTTCTAGTAGCATCTTCATTAATTTAGGTAATAGTTCTGCTAATTTTGCTATTTGAGTTATTAGTAATTCTGGCATTTTTGTTTGTTTTATTAGTTTAAGATAGGAATCTACTAGAAAAGTATTTTTTTCATTTAGATCCATTTGGGTTGAAATCAGTTTTGAGTGAACTTGTTTTTGTTTTGTATTGCTTTTTAATGCATTTATTGTGGTTTCCAGACGAATAGGTTTACATTCCGGATCTTTCGCTGGAGTCTCTGGTGGAATTATTGGGCGTTCCTGCAAATTCATTGGGCGTTCCTGCAAATTCATTGGGCGTTCCTGCAAATTCATTGGGCGTTCCTGCAAATTCATTGGGCGTTCCTGCAAATTCATTGGGCGTTCCTGCAAATTCATTGGGCGTTCCTGCAAATTCATTGGGCGTTCCTGCAAATTCATTGGGCGTTCCTGCAAATTCATTGGGCGTTCCTGCAAATTCATTGGGCGTTCCTGCAAATTCATTGGGCGTTCCTGCAAATTCATTGAGCGTTCCTGCAAATTCATTGAGCGTCCCTGCAAATTCATTGAGCGTCCCTGCAAATTCATTGAGCGTCCCTTCAAATTCATTGGGCGTTCCTTCAAATTCATTGGGCGTTCCTTCAAATTCATTGGGCGTTCCTGCAAATTCATTGGGCGTTCCTGCAAATTCATTGGGCGTTCCTGCAAATTCATTGGGCGTTCCTGCAAATTCATTGGGCGTTCCTGCAAATTCATTGGGCGTTCCTGCAAATTCATTGGGCGTTCCTGCAAATTCATTGGGCGTTCCTGCAAATTCATTGGGCGTTCCTGCAAATTCATTGGGCGTTCCTGCAAATTCATTGGGCGTTCCTGCAAATTCATTGGGCGTTCCTGCAAATTCATTGGGCGTTCCTGCAAATTCATTGGGCGTTCCTGCAAATTCATTGGGCGTTCCTGCAAATTCATTGGGCGTTCCTGCAAATTCATTGGGCGTTCCTGCAAATTCATTGGGCGTTCCTGCAAATTCATTGGGCGTTCCTGCAAATTCATTGGGCGTTCCTGCAAATTCATTGGGCGTTCCTGCAAATTCATTGGGCGTTCCTGCAAATTCATTGGGCGTTCCTGCAAATTCATTGGGCGTTCCTGCAAATTCATTGGGCGTTCCTGCAAATTCATTGGGCGTTCCTGCAAATTCATTGGGCGTTCCTGCAAATTCATTGGGCGTTCCTGCAAATTCATTGGGCGTTCCTGCAAATTCATTGGGCGTTCCTGCAAATTCATTGGGCGTTCCTGCAAATTCATTGGGCGTTCCTGCAAATTCATTGGGCGTTCCTGCAAATTCATTGGGCGTTCCTGCAAATTCATTGGGCGTTCCTGCAAATTCATTGGGCGTTCCTGCAAATTCATTGGGCGTTCCTGCAAATTCATTGGGCGTTCCTGCAAATTCATTGGGCGTTCCTGCAAATTCATTGGGCGTTCCTGCAAATTCATTGGGCGTTCCTGCAAATTCATTGGGCGTTCCTGCAAATTCATTGGGCGTTCCTGCAAATTCATTGGGCGTTCCTGCAAATTCATTGGGCGTTCCTGCAAATTCATTGGGCGTTCCTGCAAATTCATTGGGCGTTCCTGCAAATTCATTGGGCGTTCCTGCAAATTCATTGGGCGTTCCTGCAAATTCATTGGGCGTTCCTGCAAATTCATTGGGCGTTCCTGCAAATTCATTGGGCGTTCCTGCAAATTCATTGGGCGTTCCTGCAAATTCATTGGGCGTTCCTGCAAATTCATTGGGCGTTCCTGCAAATTCATTGGGCGTTCCTGCAAATTCATTGGGCGTTCCTGCAAATTCATTGGGCGTTCCTGCAAATTCATTGGGCGTTCCTGCAAATTCATTGGGCGTTCCTGCAAATTCATTGAGCGTTCCTGCAAATTCATTGAG